>NW_023612726.1:0-60879 GCF_013339725.1 Rhipicephalus microplus | reverse complement strand
CAGGTAATGCTGCTGCAGCCGTTCAAAAAGAACAAGCTTGAGGTTGATTGGGAAGGGCCCGCCACAGTATTATCGAAGCCTTGCGATTCAAATTATGAAGTGAAATTAGGAAGGCGGCCGGACAAAATTTACAACTTGATGAAACCATGCGTTCAACATCAAGCGGTCGTAAATCTGTTGTTGAATGCTTCAAAGGAAGAGGAAGCAGAAATTTTGAGTTCTAGTGAGGTAATTGAAGGGGGATCGAAAGTAATCTGGGAGCAGATAAACCTAGAGCCTAGCTTAAGTGAAGGAGGACCTGAGAAAGAGGACCTGAGAAAGATTGGTTCCGAGTTTGGAGACATGTTTTTGGACCGCCCCGGAAACACGAGGGTGATCGAACACGATATCGAGCTAAGCGGTGAGGAGTCAATCCATAGCAAGCCGTATCGTTGTTCCCATGTGCAACGTCGAAAGTGTGAGCCGCTCTTGGTGCCGCATAGGTATCGTCGCCTAAAAGTGGCCGGTTACTGAAGTGGAGCATGTGCTCCACAGCGCAACTTTGACGTTCGCTAAAAAAAATAAAAAAAATAAAGGAAAGGTAAACGCTAATGCAGGTGCATTGAGCAGTGCGTTCCAGCTAGTAACTTCTCAACCTTTCGGTTTCTCGCTGGCGATTCGGGGCAAAATTTTGACCTCATCACGACCTGGGCTGAGCGCTCCCGTTCAGAGTGATCTCAAGGGGCCAACTTCATGTGGTATTCTAATTCGTTACGTTGTTGTACGTGGAAAAAAAATTGAGTTGTCATTTTAAGAGTCTTGTGTCCCACATGTGTCTCTTGATGTAGAGGGAACAAAATTCCGATAGACACGTAGATAGGTATATGTGGTACTATACTTTGTCTGGTGTTCTGTCGGGTGACCGAAGGCACTTGCGTGTGTCGTGTGTTGTCTGTTGTCGATCCGTTCTTGGCAAGTTGCAGAACCATCGACAAGTGCTGAAACCGAAGATGGTCAGAAGAGACGAGTGAAGCTGGTCAGCAAGTTGTGGCGACAAGCCAGTGGAGCTGGGATCCGTCGTCAAAAATGGGATGTGTTCCCGGAACAGTCCGGAGCTGTATTCTCCCCATGGCCCTGGTGGCGAACCTGGAGGGACCTGGCGAACGAGCGCACCTGACATCCGAGCCCCGTGGAAGCAGCTCGTCTTTCCGGTGCATTGTCTGGCGGCGGGGGTGCTGTTATGCCAGCGAGTCCTCGTCAAACGTCCGTGCCTCTGAAAAAGGCAATCTGGGTCAAGGCCAGCCCGCAGTCCGCCTGACGCGAACATCTCAACGGCCTGAACACGCGCGGCGCTTCTCTGGCCCACGTGCATTGAGTCAGCTGCGCACGTGACAGCGAGCCGGCGTCCGCGTGTCGGGTGGTCTGACGCATGGCGCGGCGACCCCATTGGTGGAATCTGCCCTGACGACAAGCGGCGCTTCTGATTGGACGTTTTGGTTGGACCCGGTGTAAATAAAAGAAGCCCTGCGGCGTGTCGCGATCGGCAGTCCTACGAGAGAGGAGTCCCCATGTCGGAGAGCCGACATGTGTGTGAGTCAGCGGTCTTAGGCGAAGGGCTGACCTATGTGTTAGAGAGGAGAGCTCGGCTCTTCCAGTCTCTGTCGGCCCCAGTGCCGAAATTGTAACGCCTCTGTATATATGCTGTACATAAACCTTATTTAACTCACCGTCGTCTCGTCCGCTCGTCTTATCAGCTCTGCGCAGAAGCAGTCGCGAGCTGAGAAACATACGCTACCAAACGGCTGGTGACCTTCCCGGCGGAGTTGAAAGCAGTGGTGCCTTGGGAACGTGTTGGCATCGCCGCCTTTCGCAACAGTGGTGGCTTCGGCGGGATCGGTCCGGCTTTCGCAACAACGTAGATAACCTGGACCGTATTCACAGCCAACCTCAACAATGTTCCCTCGTACTCCTTCACATAAACTCTGTGTTATACTACAAAGTGGCAGAACGAGTTAAGCATTTCAGTTTCTTAAACATTTCTGCAATTAGTCGCATTGCATAGAAGTTATTTGCAAAAATAACAACTTATCTGCATTCAGTATTAAATTATCTTCAAACGATGTGCTCATGGTACGCTGACATGACTTACTGCACTCTATGAAAGCGCTCTAAGAAAGCGACCTACTGCGCGTAATAAAGCGGCTAGAAGTTGATGTAGCCGCCAAATTCTCTGCAGGGAGAAACCGCTGCCAGCCTGCTATCGGCAAAAACTACAATCGAAGGAGCCACCACAAATAATTTACAAGAAAGGAAACCGGAAATTACAGTGGATTGTGGCGTTTACGACTACTTTGGGACGTGCTCTACTTTTGGCCGTATCGACAGATACTTACACGGGTGGTCCTAAACTGTTTTAGAGATATACGAGACATTAGCATCAAAAAAAAAAGAAAGAAACGCTTGTTGTGACCACTTGTTCGGCATGTCAGAAACACTTCTGAAAGCGAAGCCATTCTTAGCGAACTTCAGTGACTTCGAGCTTATCTATCTATCTATCTATCTATCTATCTATCTATCTATCTATCTATCTATCCATCTATCTATCTATCTATCTACCTATCTATCTCTTCATCTATCTATCTATCTATCTGTCTATCTATTTATCTCTTCATCTATCTATCTATCTATCTATCTATCGATCTAGCCACCTACGACGTTTAGCTCTCCCGGCCATTTCGATAATGGTATCGATACCAAAATTTGTGTGGAATACCATGACTGTATGACGAGCATAAGTGACTAGTCATTACATGAAAATCTTGATATGTAGGTCATGAATGTAAAGATTTACATTTCATGGTCTTTCTGCCCTTCCGGTGGTTTTGTGCAGATGACGCTTTGCAAAACTGGCAAGGTGTGACATGACTGCAAGGCGAATATGAGTTAAATACCCTAACGTAGAAATCATAACATGCATGCCTGTAAGTCATGACTACACACCACGCTCATGGTACGCTCGCGGTCGTTTCGCTAGCTTCACATATACCAAATTTGGTATTACGGGACGTGAATGTATGAAGAAGGTATATAACTTGCAAACATGATAATCATGAGAGGCGTGGCACGTAAGAACATCCCTAGATGGCATGCTCATGATGCGCTCGAGGCCGTTTCGATAAGTTCACATAAACCGAATTTGGTATTACGTGACGTGAGCGGAGGACGAAAGTTAATGACACGTCCAAACATGATAGTCATGACGTGCGTGCAATGTAAATTAAGACTATTTGCTACGCTCACAGCTCGCTCGCAGCTGTTTAGCTCTTCATATACCCGATTTTGTATCATGCGACGCGAAAATACGACGGAGGTAAATGACATGTCCAAACATCATAATCATGTTATGCAAGTCATGTATGGCTTATTTACGCCCGCCTCGTAAAATTGGGCGGATTTTAAAGTGACACATCAACCTTCCTCATTTGTGTTTCGCATATCATCAATTCCCACTGTACATGCGTGAAATCTGCCATTTTCCGTTCTTGTAGCGGCCCTAAAAAAAGAGACATGGCTGACATGATTTCTCCAAAACGGCTTTTTGCCCGTTGTCATCCTTTTCATTCGTGGTGCAAGTGACAGTAGTTGGTAATGGTGATACTAAATAGCTACGCTTTCAAGAAAATGCAGTGTGGTCGCATTCGACATTAGGGCAGTCAACGTGGCACCAAGTGCTAGCGATGTACTCAGATATATATTGGCTGCTTTGAGGCCACATGCGATATCTTAGAAGTGTGGCACTTTGGGTTAGTTGGTATGACATGACCATAGTTATAGCGCAACAACAGAACGTCTCTTTGTCGTCATTTTGTTCTCGCGCTATAACTATCGCAGTCGTATGCCTCATAATTTGCACAAATAAGATTCATGACCCATTAAAATATTATTTATATTTATATAAGAATAAATTTATTAACTTACAGTGCTATTATTAAAATAATAATATTAAAATACCACACAGATATAGCATCTGTGTGGTAATTTAACCTAAGTGAGAAACGAATGGATTGTCTCAAGGGCTCATAAATCTCCCACAATTACATGATGACTTAATGCTTCCACGTAAGCAGTTACAGCTCGGTTGCTAAACCTCACTATCCCCTCCCTCCTTATGCCTCACCACGCTCCTTCACCCAACGAAAGACGGTCTATGCGTTTCCGCTCGGTTTTTGGAGAAATAGATATGGGGCCTCACACGCGAGCTGAACTTGCCGCATGCGCTCTACATAAAAATTAGTGGCTTGTTTCACCTCTGCTTCAGGCACGTTTTTCCCTAGCTCTTTCACGCTCTCCCTCGTTCTTACAACGTTCGATGCGCTGCGCTAGCCTGTCGATTTGGACTTTTTACTGATTATGACACTGATTGTGATGGCACAAACGTTGAAACTATTATTTCTAACATTCCATCATTTCGGACTGCGGTCCCCATACAACTGCTGATGCAATAAGTTTTGCTTTAGTAATTCATGAGTTAAGATTGACTAAAAACCAATCCTTTTTTTCTGAAACGCCTGCTGCAATTCGACGCTTTGTACACCTTGTTGCGAAATGAAGTCACTCAAATACAAGAGCGCAGCCTGCCTCCAAACAAGACAAGAGACTGGGACAGCCTATTAACTGTTGAACATTTTTGGCATTTCTTTTGGATATGCTTGCAATTTTCATCTTCGAAATCTAACCCAGCATTCGCAATCACAATACAAAAATGTACAATCGCTGCCTCTGGCAGCCTAAAATACTCTCATATCTTCAATAGGAATATTTTCAGTCAGGTACCATTGCACAGATTGAGAACTCAATATTCTGAGTTCGTTCATGCTTAACACTTTTGTATTATTTTACTATTTTAATGAAGCGCCACCGTAATGGTCTAGTACTCAACGACAAGTACTGAACTCCTGACCCGCAGGTCGCGGGATCAAATGCCAGCAGCGGCTGCTGCATTTTCGATGGAAGTGAATATGCTGCAGGCCCGTGTCCTCAGATTTGTGTGCCCAGTAAAGAACCCCAGGTGATCGAGATTTCCGGAGCAATCCACTACGGCATCTCTCATAGTCATATGGTGGTTTTGGGACGTTAAACCTCACATATTTTCAGCCAATTATTATTTTATAGAAACAAATCCATCTAAAAATAATAGCTTTCTGTGTGATTGGGGTAATGAAAGTGACACATGCCTATAGACACACTTAATCAATGAACATTTATTGGCACAATACTCTTCAAAATATTTAACTTTAATGTTTTCGATAAATGCACTTTACATACAAAATAATTGTCTGAAGGAAAAATAAATACACTGAGCATTACATTCGTTCGCAAAACAAAAGAAGTAAAGCGAGGTTTCTCTGCCCTTTTGTGATTGTGACAAAGTAACCCAGGGCACACTTTTTTGTAGTTTCGTTTGTAAATAGCAGTAGCAAATATTGTTGAGACTGTGAAATAATTCTGAACGTAATGAACATAGCTTCAAAAATTGAAAACTACTTTTCACTGATGGGAAATGTCGGCAGCAAAATTAGATATTTAAATAGGGCTGTTAACTTTGTTCACTATAGAGAACTCAAGACGTTCGATGTAAATAGATGTTTTTGCGTTCCTAGAACTTAAAGTCTCATACACTTAAGAAAGTTGGAAGTGGTCGGCTTTGAAGATATGTGTAAATGACAGTCTCATCGATGATATACAGCAGACCTTGTTATTTATATTCAGAGTTGATCACATGAAACGTTCTGTCGATCGCTCATTGATTTGGCTTTAAAATTTCATAGGAGAACTTCGTGTTATTTAACAATCTATGTTTTTTACTGAGTCCATTGGGCACGAGCTTGTTCATAATTCTAGGCAATGCAGTCATATAAACCACATGACTTTAAATTATTCAATTGCAGATAATAGCTCTTGGTTTAGGAAGGCATGACAGTGGTAGTGTCCTGTCAAGAAACACACAATCATATAATATTTCCATAGATGACAAGCGTGGTCAAAAAAACACAATAATTCAAGGTTTACAATATTTTGTAAGCACTTTCCACTCAAGTGAGCATCAAATAATTGTGCGAAGGAAAGCAGCAACAATATCATTGCAACATTGTCATGGAAGAGGACAACGTCACAAACTGACACCAAGATTAAACGTGAAGCTTCAATAGTAATCCAGGAACACGAAGTTCGATACAAAGAAGAATAAAAGACTGGTATTGTAAAACGTTCAGTGCTTCCGATAATGCGTCAAGATTCCAGCAGACCTATTGGACACAAGCAGCCCGGCGTTACAGGTTATCGACACTTCATGGGGACACAATAAGGACCGACAGATGCAGTTTTACGTTTAACAATTTAATCATTGAGCAATATAAACATGGTTAAAAAGTCCCCATACAAGCCACCAACAACATATGAATGATTCAGTATGGATTTCAACGTGCTTCACGTGCTAGGAACTTCAGTCAGGGTTGCCAACGTCGGCGTAACAAGTACGAGCTACACTGCGATGGATAATCAAAGCACTTGTTTCGAGACAACGCCGAACGTCTGGTAAAAAGATCAGGCATATAGTGCGAAAAACACAATATACGTAAAACACTCAACATCATTTTATCATTCTGATATTGATGTTACGCTTGGTTTAGACCCATTTCAAGGTATCTTTGACAACACAATAAAAACATAAAACAATGCGGACGTTGTCAACGAAAAATTTCAAAAAAAATGTTTAAAGTCCTACACTCATAAGAAAACACACTCGCATTTGCAAAGGCAGGGCAATGGCTACATTAGGGAAAGACATAATGTTCATTATTCTTTTAAGCAATCGAATCTATGCAAAACGGCAATATTGTGATTACACACGAAATCAACGACTATTAAGAAGGCGTCAAACAAAAGTTCAATTTAATTCACCTGTAACTTGAGATTACTATGTTTTAAAGTCGGTTCGGTTAGAAAACGACTTTAAAGCCTAATGTCGTGCTGTGGAATACAGAACAAAAAATCGTTTTTCTTCCGATAAGATCCTCCTATTTATCTGATAGGCTACAAGAAGTGACGCCGTCAGATCTGGAAAGCTAAGAAAACCATTCATTATAAATGGCTGCGGAGCAATGTATGAATCGGTGATAGAACTTTTACGGTAAGGTCACTCTGTGACGTTGTATAGAGCCAGCTTAAAGTGTCTTGCCAAAACTGAAACATAGTTGACAGAGTGCAAACGCTCCAAGTTCCTAACACGCAAAACGGAGAGATTCTATTTAAAATTCTCTGTCGATTTCTATAATTAAAAATTGTTTCTGCTCACAACTACAATGTTTCAGTTGAAGACTGGTGCTGAAGAGTAAATCGTGAATATTGTACAATATTACGTTGTACTCCTGCCCAAATCTAAACGCTTTTTTTGAGTGAAGACGAAGGAAAATGTGAGTAAATGCGTTAACTTTTGTCAAGAACATGACATTTTTGTGTGGTCCTGTCAAATTTGGATGCTCAATCGCTCAGCTAACATCTTCTACGCCTTTGATCAATGCTACCTAATTAAAGCTGTTCGGCAAAAAACAACCACAATGCTAATGAGGACATGTGTACCTTATTATCCACTCATATACTGAATTGGTGCGTAGGTTCAACCTTGACACGAATAAAAAACTGTTGTCGTAGTTCCACTGAGTTGAGCTGAGCTCATTGCGACTCGTACACGGACCTTAGGCAGTTATGGCATTGTTTTACACTGGAAAATTACTGTAAATCTCATCGTAGCTTACCACCCGTCTTCAGATACTGACATAGTTCTCCCTACTCACCAACCCAAAACTTTAAAACATCTCGTTTATAAGTTCCTTCAGTGCTGCTGATAGACACAAAATTGCCGACAATGTGGAAACGTCCGGGATCTAAAGTACATGAAGTAGTCTTCTAGAATAGAGGTATCATACTCAATGCATTGCCATTGCATATAACAATCGGACAATCATAAATTAAAATACATGGTAACAATCAAACCACGACGTACTACGATGTTTTCATGAATGCTCGTGGAAGAAACATTAGGCCTAAACGTTTATTCAGCATATCCCAGAGTGTCCTAGGTATTCCTAATGCGCTAATTATTCCCGTGACATGCATTTTGTTCAACCCCAAGCAGATACTGGTAAGTTATCTGCAGAACTGAGGCAAACATATGAAACAAAATAAGAGAAGGTTGAACGAAGTAACAGTCACCACTGTGATTTGTAAGTGGGGTCCCATTCCATGTCCATCGTATGGGGCATTTGTGAATTTGAATTGAGGTTAGGTTTTAGGAATCATAATGATACGGATGTAAAAAATTATTGAAACACAGACGCCCAATTGAAATGAAGAGTTGATCTCCGCGGTTATGTTTTAACACATTGTGATCGCGTGAGATACTTTTGAGCCAGCGCGAATAAACAATCACATAAGCGAGGGACGCATACAGGACGGCCGTTGTCTATTCCCTGTATGTTGAGCACGATGGTGCTTTGGGCTGTTTGGTTCAACTGCCATAAAGTAGTTCAACTTTTTGTGTTCAATGCAGGCAAACCCCCAAAAAAGACTTGCAAGTCAAAACAGTTGGTAGTGCATGAACGTACTTAAGGCAAACTATTATGGACCGAGGACAGTCATATGTGTGCGGGTGGTGGGTTTCACGATTGATTTATACCAGCGCTTGTCCATGGTACTACTAGGTTTGTAGTCCATGGTATTCAAACATTGAAATTTCCCGCACCCGCGAATTTCAACAGTTTACCACACATGAGAATGAGTACAACAACGTCTATAGGCTTATAAAGAGCCTGTTGTCGTTCCAGTCTATGTTCTATGCAAGGCTGCGCTCTCATTTCTCAACTGAGTCGGTCGTCTTCAGAGCACCGAGTTGGATACCGCCGTCGAATGCGTCACGCATGACCTGTTGCCCGAGGCGCGGGCGCTGCGTGCGGATCATAAAGACGGCGGTTCCTGGGGCGACAACGTCAGGAGGGCCTCGTGTCGAATGTGGCGGCACATGTTGCTCGAAAAGAAGCAGTAGATCAGCGGGTTGGCGACGCTGTTCAGTGGTGCCAGGCTCTGAATGAACGTTGCGACGGCGATGGCCGCCTGAGTCTTCGGAGTCGCGCCGTACACTTGGAGCAAGTCATAGATGAAGTACGGGCTCCAGCAGAAGACGAACGCTGCGTGCGGAACGAAGAAAGAACCTCAGGAAGACACTCAACAAAATATGACAAGAAAGTCGAACTGTGAAGGGTTGTATCCTAATGAATACTCGACGCGCGTGCATTTTTACTTCAATGAAGTACCAAGGCGTTTATAAACTCACAGGAAACTCCATGCCTTCGCATGAGTGCCTGGCCACGCATACGCACTTAAACGTTTCAGCGCGTTGGACGTTGTGCTATGCCCTCTCCACGTAGAGAGAAAGGGTGCTTGGTTATGCGAAGCTGCGCCTCTCTCTCTCTCTCTCTGTAAAGAAAGGGCGCCGCGACGCGCCAGAAAGCCACGAGCTCACACGCTGCAACACGTACTTGTGGTCAGGTCTTAACAGGACTACTAATCAAAAGACCTCTTCTTTTGCTACATTCTGCGTACTGACTCAGCTAAACCCCCTATGAAAGATTTCAGCAGCTAACTTGGTTCCGCGCTGTAATACGATCGGAGGCATTGCGTCTGCAATTTACCTCGTTGGGCAATGCATTGTTATCATCCTATCTTTGATCAAGTGACGATGTCATCTGAAGACGTCATGAGGCGGCGTCCAAACGTCACGATTCTAGAACATTTGTGCGATTTGTGATGGTACGATGACATCACACGGCGACGCCATCATGCGTTGATAATTATTAAGATCACTCTTGTTGGCACCGCTGACGACAACAGTCGACATTTTAACCCAGTGATGCCCTTTAGGTTTTCAATCGAACAATCGACTTGAGAATTAAGAAGTTTGAGACTATTTTGAACTAGTATTGTAATGTTTTCACGCCCTCTCTAAGAAATAAAAACTTTTTTTAATCGACTCTTGTGCTACGGTTACGTTACTTAGAACCAGTATGTTAATGTCAACTGCTACGCATCAATATTGCCCGTCACAGGCTGTGTTTAAACATTTGAAGATTGTGCTGAATGATGTAAAACCAACGTTTGTTTATTTGCGTCTCTAAGATTTATCTTGTAAAAACGTGTTTTAATGTAAACATCGCCGACTGTTTCCTTATGGAGTTCTACGGAAGGCTTATTATGTTGAAAGGGAAAACGTGAACAGGAGCAGCACGTTTGATAAGCCCATTGGCTTGTATATGCTATTGTGTCGTTCTTCGCGATGTTGCAAAACGGGAGCTTGCAAAATCTGCGTTTTTATTTGCGGCGCCCGCATTAAAACGGAGTAGTCTTCATTTTCAGTCAGCAATGTGCCTGTGAGGATTTCTTCATTTTCTTTCTTGGTAACATTTTTCTGTCAATTTGCATGACCTAAACAAATTGTAAACTGAAAATGACACATGTAGCATTTTTGCCTTATAGAGACTCACCCCACGAGTTAGCGTGCATGTCCTTGCTGTTTCTTGAGGTGGAGTGTTTTGCCGGGAGAAATTTTCTAATGTAAACTGCACTGAGAGCGTGCGAGGTGTAGCCGTGCTCACAGTATTGTTTTTTTTTTATTATTCAGTTTAGAGAAACCCCGGTCTGTAACTTTCGCCACAAAACCTCGTTTTTCTTACTTAGTGAGTTGTCTGCTCTCGGGTATACTTGCCGATTCAGCCTGTAGTGTGCGACGATTCCATGGTATGTGCGCATATACTCGCTTCTTTGTTCGGTAACTTGGGAGATTCCAGGGGTCGACCGGTAGGTGAGACCTCGGGCGACGAAATTAGCCTCCTCGTTTCCTCTAAGTCCTTGGTGAGCTGCAGCCCAGACAAGCAGAACCTGCTCTTTGGGTACTCCTACCATGTTTAATATACGGACGGCAGTCTCTGTCACCCTTCCCGATTCATAATTTCTCACAGTGTTTTTGGAGTCGCTGATGACCACCCTGATCCCCTTTTGGCTGATGGCCAAAGCTATGGCCACTTCCTCGGCCTCTACAGTCTCGACACCAGGGACTGTGCAGCACGTAATCAGGCCACCATCTTCCCTGACCGCCACTGCCATGTGTGCCGCTTTGCTTTCATATTCCGCAGCGTCTGTATACCCCGCACTTTACAGCAAGTGGCACTCCGCAGTTTTCAAGTCCCAGTGTAAATTTTGTGATGAGTTAGCGAATTTGGTCCACATGGTGTGGACATGTCCAAGCCAGAACGATGGTTCTCACACTGTAGAATCCTGGGAGGCCCTCCTCTGCAGCCCAGATCCCAACGTCCAGCGCAACATTATCAGTCAAGCCCTTGCTGGTGCCGCGTCCCAAGGGATTCCGGCTGACAGCTAGGGGCGACGGGCCATGTCTGAGCAATTGACTGACTTTTTAATAAAGTTTTCTCTTTCTTATTATTCAGTGGCTCTTTAACATTAAGTTATGCACGTAGGCATTTCATTGTAGTTACAATTTGAAAGTGTGTTTATTCTGGTATATAATTACTTTACAGCTGTAGTTAGCTCAAAAGCATCAGCTTGAAAAAAAAATTCAGCTGTCCGGCTATAGGTAAATTTATTGCTATAAACAATGTGCCCACATCATGTTATGAAAAAAACAAACTCCCAAGCATTTCCCCGAGGGTGAACATGGTTAGGTGCGAATGCACAGGGTGATGCTATGAGGAGTATTTATTAATTCGCACTATTATATTGATTAATCACACTATGGTGCCTTTATGGTGTAATGGTTCCTGGAAATCGCAATTTGATCACACGGGGGAGTTTACGTTAACTCACTGGCGAATGCCAACGGATTGTAACTTTACTCCCCCTCATAGAACCACCCCGTGCATTCGCACTTAACCATGTTCACCCTCGGGGAAATGCTTGGGAGTTTTATTACTGATGATAATGGTTAAAGTGTAATTAGCGAATTTAAATGTTTGTCATGAAGCATTTGTACAGAGATACATTATATACGAAGTATTATTTATTTACACTTCACGATTTTCGTACGATGCATTAAATGCACACATCGCGAGCGCGTCACACACACACACACAAACTACACTACAGATTAGCACCTATTCGTGTTATCGTTGTAGCTCACGGTTAGTACCAGCGCTTTGCGGAGGAGTGAGCGATAGGGGAGGGGGACGCGCGCAGAGGCGTTAAAGATATAAGGCGCGTTACTGACACCGATATCAGCGTCACGTCCGTGGCTTATTCGGTAGAGCGTTGCGCTGCGGCCCACCAAGTCCTCTTTCTTTTAAAGATAGAGAGAAGACTGCGGACGCCGCCGACAGCGGTGGATGGTTTGGGGTCGCTTATAAAGTGTATTCACACCTAAAATGGGATTTCGGGGATTAACCTGGGCCCGAATACTTTTATTATTGAATGTCTTGTTTCAGATAATGAATGCCCGATATCACTTGATGTTGGCTGTAAGTCTTCCACACTAATATTAGTATAATTATGGCTTGCTATCTGAAACCAAATTCTCTTATCATTCGTATAATTGAGCTAGCGTCATGAATAAGCTCTATTGTACCACCACCTTTGGGGGGACAAAGCACAGTTGAAACGGGAAACGCTGCTTTGAGTAATGCTTGTTTTCATGCCTGACATTGTTTTTCATCACTGGTAAAATTAAGAGGTTGAAAATTATCCCTCGTTTGATTGCTACAGCCATTACTTGATTAGGTCAAACACATCGGCATATGAAAGACAGAGCCCATAAGCTTGAAAGTTTAAATCTCATCATAGCACCCTTCTGACACTTAATGTCATTCTCGCTACGCTCTAAAGTGCTGTCTTTTCGTTTCGTGAATTTAAACAGATCTTCTGCACAGTATGAATGTGCATGTATATGACTGCGTTAAGTTGAAAGTGTTTCAATTTATTGAGCTATTATTTGAATATCCGCATCGCCAATACTTCATTAGAGATATAGCCATTCTACAGCCGAATGGCGATAGAACTAGGAGAGCAAACCTTTACATATGAGACATTTCACCTAAAACTATGATCAGAGTCATCTTGACCGTCTTGACTTTTGCTTTTGGAATCACTCCCCGAGAGCTTGTTCTTCTCGTGTCGATATCCTTCCCCATGAGCTCCTGAAAAGTGCAAAGAAAACTATGCAGCTTGTATGTGCAGTACCATGACAATGGCAGCAGAAATCGGCTGTAATTGGCAAAGATTGCTTGGATTCACTGGAGATGACTCCAGCAAGGAAACGTTGTGAGAGTGACCCCAATTAAAAATAATATCCTGGGCAAAACCGTTACTATGGCCTGCATCTTACCAGAGCTATTCATAAACGTAGATAGTAGGGCCGGGTAAATATTGGTGGCTTTTAGGAATACTAAAGCAGCAGTAAAGATGCAGGCGGTTCTACCATGTACTGACTGATTTTCGCAAATGTATTTGAGGTAGATGTACATAAAATTAAGAGATAATTTATTCTTGCCGTTGGCTTTGCGAAACCCGCCCATTAGATCAAATCTTTATTCGATTATCTCACAGGAGGCAACCATCAGTGACATAAAAAGCAGCGTCTTGCATATATAAGGCAGTAAATACTCAACCCAGAAAAACGGTTGAAAATCCAAGTAGTTAATCTTAAAGGTAGAGAGGTATTGCCAAGGCTTCACTTAGACACTTTAGTAAATTAAGGAAATTGAGAGATTTAGTCACTGACCAATCAATGGATGAGAAAAATAAGCACACGATCCTCTGTTGGCTCACTGAAAGAAAGTTCACTGGAAGAAAAGTTATTACAATGTAACCACCAATAAATGCGAATGGCAGTAAGATCAAGAAAAGCAATAGAAACTTCCATTGTTGTCTGTAAATACAGCATTATATACACAAAGTATATTATAATATTTTTGTGTAACAAGAAGCATTCTTTGGGTCAGAAAGATGAAAACTCCAACAGGCTCCAAATTGGTTACGATCCCATCGACAGAAAAACGTTTTTTGACAGCTTTAATTTAAATGGCAATTTTACTTAAGCTAAAATTACTACACTACCTAGAATGGAAATTAACATCATCAATGTTTTACGTGACTTAATTGTCTAGTGTAATCTTTGCTTCTGTCTGACGAAGAAGCGAGCCACTTGGAGAGATTCTCCTTGGTGACATAAAATAATGCAGAAAGGGTTAGAATCACAAGCCGTCTAGCTCTACATTTTCGAGAGATTGTTTTGATGTTTTGGCACAGCCTCAACTAACTTGACTTACAGGTTGACTGAAATGATATTTCGTAACCACTACACGGATAGTGCTTGCCACACTTATTGTGTATGTACGGTGAAAAATGGAACCTGCATTCCCAGGTGCCTTTTATTTGCGGTCAAAATACCTCGTCCCCACGGAAGAGACAATTTTAATTTCTTGCAAGATAGTGAACGCATTATAAACGCTGGGTGGCATTTAATAGAGAGAATATCATCCTCCCCTTGCCTAAATTTTTAGGGTTCTGTACCTTTTAGTATTTTGCTGCGTTTCCATATGGTGTAGACAATAATGCTGTAGCAGGCGGCGATTAGAAAGGCCGGTATGAAGAAGAGAGAGCCAGCAACCAGGGTCATGTACACTTGCCACTGCCACAACTCGAGCTCAATCCAGCACTGGAGACGGCCGTGCACCATCGCCTCGCCGTTGAGGAAGATGGAGGGCAGCGACATGGCCACTGATGCTGCCCAGGCTAGAGCTACCAGCCAGCGCGCACGCCTCCCTGCGGGCAAGTTTTATAGCAAATGATGGTGCTGCGTTGTTGAATTACACTGGAAATAATATAGCTAATACATTACAGCTTCCATACTAATGTGCAATCATCATGGGAGTCGCTAAACGAAACACTTCTCGCCCCGATGTTCACCAGGTGGCCTAAACTTCAAAACATGGCTGCCGGTCTATACCCATATTATCACACTTCGAACTAGTGACGGATTTCAACAGTAAGCACGCGATACCTGCCGAAGGTACGTTAGAGTAGCGCAGTCTTCAAATTGCAAGTACTGCCATCCTTTCCCAATTACAGTGCGTTTTTGTTTTGCGCCGAAAGCTTGTATGACATCACATGAGCCGTAGGTGTCCGCCAGCACCGCCTATGTTTGTACCCACTATGGCGCAATATTAGGAAAAACTAAGTAATGTAGAAAAAAAAACACTAGACACAATGGGATTTGAATCCGGGTCGCCTGCATGCCAGAGGAGTATGCTACTACTGAGCTACGAGAGTGCTTGAAATTTTATTGCAAACTCACCCTAGGCAGACTTCGTGTTGGAATAAAAATCGCATTAGTGCATGTAATAAATTGTTTTACAGCAGTAAAGAAACAACCAGTAGTAACACAATGCGAATTGCGTAATTAATGGGTCGTTTGGTGGTCCCACCTTATAAAATTATGCTAGCTATTGTTGTCCATTGTCATCAACCACAGCATAAAGAATTCTACAAAACTTCTCGCAAGTATCTAGCGCGTACCACCTCTCTACGAAGAATGACAAAGAATATATAGTCAAGGGCTATCTACTACATTTTAATTATGATGACACAATGTGCAGTGCGCACCTTGCAAGTGGGCTTGGGCCGGTAACCCAAAGAGGGCTTACACGGGTCGGAACGAAGTGTAAGAATATTAGATGGTGTTTATCTGAACTCTATCGCCAGTGTAACGCTAGCGCCGACATTGACAGTGGCTCTAATCGCGGCGTTGCGACGGAGTAAGACCTGGGAGAAGCAAAGCATGCAGTGATAAACCGGTGTCTCCTACTGAAACATGCCAATCACAGCTAATGGCCAACAATTTACAGAAGGCTCCACTTGGACACAGCTACCCACAGCCTGTTTTTTTATTAAACCGCACGCTGCGAATTTTTATTCAACATTGCACCAGAGAAATCTCTCATCAGCACAGCACTACCATGCCCTACATTGCAGGTGAAGATCCAGTGCATATATATACGGAGTGGCCAGTGCACGGTTGTGTCGCACGAGCAGTCTGTTTTCAAGGAGATAGTCTTTCTTGGGGACCTTCAACGCAAAACCTTTGGTTTGTCTGTCTCTATGTCTGTCTGTCTGTCTGTCTGTCTGTCTGTCTGTCTGTCGGTACATTTGTCTGTTTGTTCACAGTTACCGCAAACGGGATACTTTAACCAGCACCAGCCGATACCCCGAACGGCCGACCTCATCCACTGTGACCACCAATGTTGCTCAAGGATCAGCATTCATACGTGTGCGATTGTCAATTAAAAAGCAATTATTGCACATACCTGAGGCACCATAACAACACGTATATATTCTGTATGTTCGTCTTTTACTAGAAAAGGCATGCGTAAGCTATACTAAGGAGCGTAGGGCTTATCACGCTGCGCTGATCATGCAACGCTTGCCTGGAAAAGCGAGTGTTTCCAACGCTTTGCTAAGAAGACACGGTGGTGGCCCTGGCTGGTCGCCTTGCGTTCTACCCCTTATCACCTCTGAGACGGGCACACGACCATCTCAGGACCACGCGCTTCGTTTCCAAAAAAAAAAACACTGCCAGATGGCACTCACTGTCTCATGTGTGACATGACTTGATGCGCTCGTTCGCCTCCACTGCACGCTCGAGGCACTCTAACGCAGCGCCTCCAAAATACCATTCACCGATTTCTTGCGAAGAACATCTGTCACAAACAAGCGCTCCGAAAAGGCGCGCGCCGCCAAATTAAAGCGACAGTAACAATACCAAGCGCAGAGAGGCGCCTCAAGGTCCGCGATAAAGAAGACAACAAATATCCAAAGGCTCCCCGGGCGCGCCGTCTCTCCTCCTCTTGGAAGCGTAGTTCGCCGACTAACCTCCTCACATCGGCGGCCGAGAAAGCCCTCGAATGCTCTCGAGGGAAAGGGTCTTGGTGATGCAGAGTGTCGTCATGTGTCGCGGACGGCCCTCGAAACGTCTCGCGATTTCCCCAGCCTTCACTGCGCATCGCGCCGACGAAAACGATGAGAATTTTTTTAAATGTAGCGCGAAGGGTATTAAACCGAGCAGCATAGATGGGAGATCAGGAGAAGAAGGAATTTTGCGCCAGTGTACGTAGGGTGTTCCGCCTTGTCGGCGAAGCCTTTTGTTCTCAGTGACAACGGATGAGAAGAAAGTTTGCGCCCGTGTGCGTAGGCCAAAGTTTTCCGCAAGTGTGCGTAGGGTCATTCCGCCGTATCGTATCGGCGAAGGTTTTGTCTTTAGCGACAAAGCAGGTAATCAAGAAGATTTCCACCTGAGAGGTGAAAACTCGTTGTACAAGCAGAAGAGTGGGCGACTACCGCCAGAGAGTGAAGACGCCACCGGCAATCGCAACGCGTGGGAAGCCGACGTGTTACCGGCGAAGTTGGAGAGCGGCCAATTGAAGACGCGAGGTTTCCTGGAAGAGAAACATCGGGGGCAGCGGAAGGACAACAGCGCTGGACTTTTAGTGAGTGATTCTCGGAAGAGTATTATTTAGTCTTTTGTTCCAAGAACTTTGGACTTAATAAGTTTTCGAACTCTTTATTCTTTAAGTGTCTTGGTTATTCGATGCATGCCATTGCAAGTGTGTATTGTTGTTTGTGTCCGTTGTTTCGAGTGTGGCTGATTGTACCATGTAGTACGTTGCTAGATTGGTGACATATCGTCTTCAACTATTGTCGAATGTGCATAATTGTGTAGCGTTTGGATCTGCCATAATTGAGAATATAATTTTGTTTTGCTTATCAACTTTCGGCTCTGACTTGTTCTTTGCACCACAGCCGGCGTCCGCTGGCACGTCAAATAGGACGCCTTAAGCTGCAAATATGTCAAATAGGACCACTTCTAAATTGTCAGCGCTTTCCTGGTGCAGTTCGGGGGGCCGATACTTCGGCCCTTGGAATTAACAAGGCGATCACCTCCCTAATTAACGGGACCTGGCAAAATTGAGTATGGCATATGAGTAAAAAACGAGAGTTGAACTTGAACTTGAACATTATTTCGCATCTATACATTGTACAGATAAGAGGGACACAGACAAAAAGCCACGTTACGGCTTGACGAGGTCTGTGCCCCTTTTCTTTCGCAACAAACAGTTGGCGGGCAAGATCAAAAATGCAATGCAAGAACAGATTCATGTACACACACGCACAGTAAAAAATAGAGATAATTTAAAACACTTGCATCCGAAAACAATGAACAATTTTATATACAAAGTTTGAAACGCGTCGCTATACACCTTCAACACAAAAATACACAAAAATAGATAGTAAACATATGAGCATAAGAAGTATTCACTAATGAATATACAAAAGTTCAAAAACGCTTCGCCTTGTATTTTTAACATAAAATGCATGTTCATTTAAAACACAATAGCGAATGAGATGTATGATCGGCACAACCAGATCCTTCGGGAAGGGAAATACGGCAGGTAATGAAGAGAGTTTAGCAAAGATGGTAAGGCATGACGTAGCATTTGTTTTCCATAATTTGTTCTACAATGTGGAACATGCCAGGTTTCTTTGTGACGTGTACTGAACGTGCTTGAATATAATGTGAGCCTTGACAATTGCTCTAGAAAACCCATGCTATTCTTTCTTTCTATTAAAAACCGTTTTTGCAAAACTGTATTGTACACTGCCTTTAATGGTATGATATTTAACTGGTCAAAAATAGGGTCCGTGTGTGCATCGAATGGAGCATTTAAAATCGTTCGAACAGCTTTCTTTTGCAAAAGGAATAAAATGCTGATGTTTGAGCTGGTTGTGTTGCCCCATACGAGATGACAATAATTGATATGTGATAGAAAATGCCCTAGAGAATGGTGTCCTAGAGAATGGTGTATTGTGCATCAGTTCGAACAACACATCATTTCTTTCTTTTTTTTTGCTTCCAGACTTGCATATTATCTTAAGATTTTTAACTATGGATAGGCTACTTACAGCTTCCGGAGAAATTCATAGGCCTGGTGATGGCGTCATACCAGTCGATACTGAGTGCCACCAGCACGTGTGTGGAAGAGTACGTAACCAGGACCTGTGTGTGGTAAAGAAACATTGGAGACTCTTCAGTCATAGCTTCAACTTATTGTAGTGTAGTGTATGCCATCACCACCAAAACGTGTAATATATATATATATATATATATATATATATATATATATATATATATATATATATATATATATATATATATATACCGTTGGGTCAGCTCGCTCGAACACTCAAGTAGCTGGTCGTGCTTGCTCTAGGGTTTTGGCCTAAGTTGTGTAGTGGCTGTGGTTTTCTTCGTCTTTATTAGGTGTTCCTATAGTGCTTTTACAGCTAAGTAACGGCATCTAAGTGCTACAAAGAGCACTTAGATGCCGTTTTCTTCACCTGGACCAGGGGCTTGCCTCTGGTCTGCTTCACTTCCGCCACAGGAAATACCAGTGGATCAGTTTCTTCGCAACGGCATTCCTGCAGTTCCTGTGGCCCTCGTCCCTAGCAATGACGGCTTCATTCGGATGAAGAATCCGAAAGTGGTCCAGGTGGAGCTTAGAGCTGCGACGTCTCACTTTCACAGCATCACAGAGGTCCGCCAGTTCGGCAGAGGTGGTATTCTATGTTTTTCATCTGATCAGCTCTGTCTCCAAGACCTATTGAAGTGCTCGAGTTTCGCGACCAATTCGGTGAGCGCCTTTATTCCCCCGCATCTGGCATGTGTGAAAGGTATTGTTCGCGGTGTCGATGTTAACTTGACCCCGTATGAGGTATTAGAGATGTTTGCCGTGACTGGTGCTATCTCTATAGGTGTGCTCGACTGGTAGAGAAGCAAAAGACGCCGACTGAGTCGGTAATTGTAACCTTTGCTGGAGCGAACCTCCCAAGCGAAATCAAGGCATGGCCACTAATATAGAGAGTGGAACCACTATCACCGCTCCACTCCAGTGTACGAAGTGCTGGCGATACGGTCACACTATTAAAGGATGCAGGTCAGGAATCAGATGCCGAGTGTGTGGTGACAACCACGAAACAAATCACTGAAAAATTAAAGAAGACAAATGTTGTCTCTGCAACGAACAACACTGTGCAGATAGTCCTGATTCCTCAACAAAGGCTCGAGAAATGCAAATTCTTGATATTATAGGGCGTAGGCGCTGTTCTCGACGAGAAGCCCTAGCGGAAAAACAGGCTAGAACTCAGGGGTATGCCAGTGTTGCAGCACGACATCTCTCGGAAATAAATGGGTTGATTTCCCTGAATATAGCGGAGGCCATAGAAAAGTCTCTAGAAAAAGCCATGGAACCACTGACTTCTAACCTTTGCAATTCTCTATCTCAAATTTTGGCTAACCAGATGACTCGCATATTTGGTACAACGGGAGAGTGAGGCCTAGTATCCCAACATGTTTAGAGTTCACGACCAATAGCTGACGGTGAATCTGAAACAGCGCCATCGTCGTATCCGCCTGCAGGAGCCTCTGCAATAGGTGTCCACTACCAAAATGAGGAATTTAAAACCGCACCATCGTATTCTCCGTCTGCAACACCCTCAGCCTGTGTCAAGGAAAAGTAACTCACCGAAAGAAACAAAGAACAAAAAGTATTTGAAAGAAAATGAGAGCCTTTATAAGAGAGATTTCTTGAAAGAAAGCATTCTAGAGAAAGCTATAGCGGAAGCAGCTGTTTCAAAACCATAGGGTCACTTAAGATTCTCCATTAGAATTGCCGATTAATTCATTCTGCATTTAAGGATTTGGTATACTTGACTTCTAAATTCGCTCCTGATATTATAGCAATACAAGAGACATGGCTATCTGTACAAAACTTGTTCCATTTAAATAACTTCCGATCTTTTCGACTAGACCGTCCATCGAGTGGTGGGGATCTAGCTTTCTTTATTAATAATAGAATTAGTATGAAAGTCAAATGCTCATACAAACATATGTCGCCAGAATGCGAAATTTCGGCAGTAGACAATACACTGCCCAACTGCACTCCTTTCACTTTAGTTAATATGTATTTTCCGGACGGAGTGCAAGACACACGAAGTTTGGATCTAGCTACAAAGTCGTGGTGCAATGACAAAGTTTTAGTTGGAGACTTTAATTCCCACCACACGAGTTGGGGTTTTAGAACTGATATGAGTGGGAAACGCTTGTGGGAGTGGAAAATGGCTAATGACCTAACGTGCCTCAACGTCAGAACCCCCACATTTATTCTTAATCACTCCAGGTCGGCCTTATATTTAAGTTTTGCAGTTCAGCAAATATTACTTCTTCCTGGAAAGCGCTGGACTGTGGCACCAACAGTGACCACTTACCGATAAGTTTTGAAATTTCTTGCCCGATAATTCCATCTTGTTCCAATGTAAGAGTATTTGTAAATTACACTAAATTTAAGAATGATCTGAAGTCAGCATTGGTTTTTCATTCGGAAGAGAGCGATGATACAAAAGCACTGAAGATAAACGCATTCATTAAAAGATCCTACAAAAGAGCCGAATTTACTGTTGAATCCACAAAAAGGGTATATAGCCGTTGGTGGAATGATGAATGTACAAGAGAGCACCGTCGACGTCAGGCAGCTTGGAAGTAGCTCTTACATAATCAATCCCCCCAAAACTGGGCCGATTATAAATTCATTGCTGTGGGCTGTAAGAGAACGGTAGCTCAAGCTAAACAAGATTATGACAGAAGACATTATGAATACCTGTCGAAGCCTAAACATATGAAAGCACTGTTCCGATATATGAGAGCTCGGAAAATCTTGCCATCACCAGTTAATGTAGCTTGTGATAATCTGTCGGCGCAAGAAATGACCACTACCTTAGAGACAATCGGTAAAGGTCTGGAAAGCAGATTCACTTCAGTAGTGCCAAACAACTGGCACAAGTCTACGACAAATTCTGACTTTGACGAAGTGACACAGACTGAAGTATCCAACGTGATTATACATTTACCCTGTGCGTCTCCTGGCCCAGATGGAATCACAGTACCCATGATTAAAATTCTGTTCAATTTATCGCCTCGAGACGTCGCCAGTGTTATTAACTACTCCTTAAAAAACTCTTGGGTGCCGCAGGATTGGAGGATAGCAAAGGTGATTCCTATGCTAAAAAATCCGGGTGTAGGATTAACAGTCGATAATATCAGACCAGTCTCTCTAACATCTAACATGGTCAAACTAGTAGAGAGGGTCCTAAATAGCCAAATAAGTATCTGAATGGCAGACAATTCAGTAATAAAACCGAACCAAATTGGCTTTCGTAGTGGTTTGTCTATTTGGTGTGCCCATGCTGATTTAGAGAGCCGAATACAGCTCGCGCGTAAAAAAAGGCAATACGCTGCTTTAGTAACGCTTGACATAGCCAAGGTGTATGACAGTGTGGAGCACTTCATTTTCTTAAATACGCGAGAGAGATTGAACTTCCCACAATATTTTATTGAGTGGGTGGCAGAATTCTTAAAATCAAGAAAATTCTACTGCGTCAAGGATGGATGTTTCTCATCTAGATATAAACAAACGCGCGGAGTTCCCCAAGAAGCAATCTTATCTCAAGTATTATTTATTGCTTTAATGAGCACAATTCCAACACATAAAGAAGTTACTGTCTACATTTATGCTGATGACATCGCACTCTTTGCTGCTGACTGTGGTATTTACTCACTACAACTTAAATTACAAAAATATATTAACATGTTAGAAAATTGGTTGCACTCGATTTCGTTGTCGGTAAATGTCAACAAAAGTTCGCTCATGGCGTTTCCGCTTGCATAACAAATTTCAATTTCAATTCTATATAAACTGGAACCCATTCAGCAAGTAGACTCTATAAAATATTTGGGAATCATTTATAATGACAAACTCAACTAGAGTCCACACATAGAGTATATAACAATCAAAGCACAGCGGGATTCAGGTTACTACACAAGCTAAGTAACCGGAAATATGGGTCACGGAGGCACACCTTGATAACGTTGTACAAGAATTATATGCGCCTCATCATAAAATTCAGCTGCATATTATTCTCGGGTGGCCCTGCTTATAAAACGAAACCTCTAGTTGTCTTAGAGCGAGAGGCACTGCGAATATGTCTGGGACTCCCTAGATTTATGCCTATCAACGTACTGTACCAGGAAGCGCGCCTGCCTACACTACTTTGTCGATTTCGAATTTGGACCGTACAAGCATTTTTAAAATTTTGTTGCTTACCGGCAAGAATATCTCAATATGCTTTTATTGCAAACCCAGACGCGTTCTTTCTTGCTTATTGGCCACGGTTTCACACACCTCAAAAAATGTTTGTACAAAAGAATCCACAAAGTATAAATATAAACATTAGAAATGTAAGTGAGACGAATGACTCGAATTGTCATGTTATTATTGAGTATGATGATATATTCCTCCAAAACGCCAAATTACAATCTCTCAAATTTTTAAATAACATATTAATAAATTACGTGGAGCATGCAGAAACTAAAAATATAATAGCCACAGGTGCTTCTGTAAAAATCCAAAAGGCAGGTGTAGGCATTGCCTCTGATTCGCATGACTGGTCCTTTTCAATGAGACTGCCTGATTTTACTCCAGTTTTTGAAGTGGAGCTCATGGCGATTATTTTAGCTCTTCGAAAACTTCCATCAAATCAAAACAACGCAGTCATAATGACGGATTCTCTTTCAGTTTGTGCAGCTCTGACAGCTTCAGAGAACTCTCGAATTCCAAGCACATTCAAAACATTAGTACCCCTGCAGTTGAGACTTCTGAGGTTACTATGGGTTCCGGGACACTGTGGATTAAGATTAAATGAATTGGCCGATTCCTTAGCACGAGCCGCACTTGATGGGCCAAATTTGTCCATACTGCCAGATGTTGAATATATCACGGCAATAAGATATCGAAAATCAGCAATCTGCACTGATACGATAGAAAAAGTAACTACAAGGACAGAATATAACCACCTCATGTTTCCGTGGCAACCCCACTGGGGCCAGTCCAGAAAGCTCGAAGTCTTAATTTTTAAATTTCGATGTCGTGTCCCCCCCCCCCTAAACCTGTATCTACACAGAGCTGGTCAGACAACATCACCCCTCTGCGCATTCTACGGAGAAATGGAATCACTAGATCACTATTTTTTGTATTGTCGCCGCTACGATATACTTCGAAAAAGGTTACTAGTTATGCCATTTCTGAAAATAGGCGTAAAATTGACGGCGGAAACGGCGCTAAGCTTTGGCGCCTCAGTTTTGGGACATTGCCACAGGGATGCTTTCATGCCGCTTGCGATTATATTCAGGCAACCAAGCGTATACTTTTGTGATCTTCAACCAAAAAATACCGGAGCCGAGAGTTGATAAACAAAACAAAATTATATTCTCAATTATGGCAGATCAAAACGATACACAAGTATGCACACTCGACACTAGTTGAATACAATATGTCACCATTCAAACAACGTACTACGCAGTACAATCAGCCACTCTCGAAACAACGGACGCAGACAACAACACGCACTACAATGCAGTCGCATGCATCGAATAACCAAGACACTTAAAAGACTAAAGAGTTAGAAACCTTAATCAGTCCAAAAGTCTTGGAACAAAAGTCTGGATGATACTCTTTGAGAATCACTCACTCAAAGTCCAGCGTTGTTGTCGTTCCGCTGCCTCGAAGTTTCTCTTCCAGGAAACCTCGCGTATTCAATTGGCCACTCTCCAAGCTTCAAACTTCTTCGCCGGAAACACGTCGGCTTCCCGCACGCAGCTCTTGCCACGCGTCTTTGCTTGATAGCGGTAGACCCACACTCTTGCCTGTAGCTCGAGTCTTCACCCCTCAGGTGGGAATCCTCTTCTCCACTTCCTTCTTCTCCTCCTTTGTCACGGAAGACAAAAGGCTTCGCTCACAAGGCGGTACACTCTACGCACTCTGGCGCATACTTTCTTCTTCTCCTGCTTTGCCACTAAGGACAAAACCTTCACCGACAGACGCGGCGGGATGCCCTACGCTCTCTGGCGTTAACTTCCTTCTTCTCCTGATCTCCCATCTCAGCTGCTCGGTTAAATACCTTCCACGCGAGATTCCAGAAAGTTCTCATCATTTCTGCGGCGCGATACGCAGCGAAGGCTGGGGAGAGGGCGAGACAGTTCGAAGGCCGTCCGCGACGGATGACGCAACCCGGCATCACCCCGCCCCTTTCCATCTAGAACATTCCAGGGCTTGCTCGGGCGCCGATGAGAGGAGGTTCGTCGGCTAACCCACACTTACGAGGGGAGAAGGACGCGCTCGGGGAGTCTTTGGATGCTGGTTTTCGTTTTTTTTATTGTTGACCTCGTAGTGCTTCTTCGCGAGAGTTTGGTGGCGCGCCCGTTTTTTAGTGCTAGTTTTGTGACATTGCCCCCCACTTTAAGAATATTATCTCATAATATTCAAAACCACACAAACGAGCGCGAACAGTCCCCACACTCTCAGAGACTGTAACATAGTCCGTCGCTCATGACACGTCACATTTACCGTAGATCACTCATTACAATTGTACATTGTAATTCAATCTCACAACGCATGAAATATAACCACAGGTACATGAGTACAACACTCCACCACATATTTCAAACAATACAAGTGTACAAAGTTCTCTCATTGCAACAATTGTACAATACTATACATCACATCACAGCACCAACACTTCGACACTTGTGACCCAGGATAACAAGAACATTAACACAACATATGGCACTCAGCTCTGCCAAACACATTCCCATTCCACCTCAGCACCTATCTCGTGTACTTCGAGTGGCGCTTGCGCCCTTTCTTGCAGTGCTCTCTCGAGCTCTTCTTATTGTTCCTGTTTCTGTTCCGATGAGCCCTTTCCGAAGACGGTATCTGAGGCGGCGTCTACGCCATCGTTGTCACTTCTGACACTGTTAACGGGTCATGACGCTTAACCGATCCTGCCCGGTTAATCACCCGCTTGTTCATGTCACGACATTTGGCCTGGCTGGCCGACTCCTTTCCTTTACACTGTCGCTCGGTTGAGGTCGTGCCGACGTAAGTTCAGCTGCCCAGCACGTGAACTCATTCAACATGATCATCTTCTCATTCACTGTCCCTTGCACCGCGGCTTCACCTTGGGCTCTAGTGAGATCCTTCACGGGATTTTTCTCCGCTGTATTTCGCGGTCTCTGTGTCGGCGGGGGCTCCATCTTCGGGCCTTCAATTAAACGTTCTGGTTCGTTCGGCCCTCGCGCCCCGTCGATGTTTCTGATGACGAAGTCGTACAGGGGGGTCGTCATGCAAAGAGCGGTAACCTTGCCGCTGAAGTACAGGGTTTCAACCTCAATCTCTGCTTCGGGAAGCATCCAAACCGTACTGTCAATTAGGCAAACTGGTTTCGTTTTGCCTGTTAACTCACTTTCCCGTACCAGATTTTTCCGCACGATAACAGTGGAGCTGCCGGTATCTCTTAACACCGTAACGTTCTTGCCCGCAACTTTTCCAAGCAGCGTTGGCATTCCCTTCGTAACACGGGTTGGCTGTTTTTGTCATTACAGCACCCACAATAGAAAGTTTCTCCCCATTTTTCAACTCTACGAATCCGTCATTGACGGCATCACTATCAGATTTTGGTGCTGCTAGCATACAGGATACCTGGTGAGTTCAACTCACTCCGTTCTCACAAGTGTCTGCTTTGTGCCCAGTCTGACCACACTTGAAACATTTTACGACCGTGGGACTCGTAAAGTTAGTTCAATAGTTGTTTGCGCGATGACCCATTCGGTTACACAGAAAACATCGCGGAATGCTCTCCGGTGCACGCTTCTTTTGTTCTGGTGCCGAATTTTTCGAATCTTTGGGACACTCCTTCTTGACCTTGGCCAGATTAGTTCCACCTTACGCTTCCAAGAATTGATCAGCCAATTCAAGCAAGCCTTCAAGTGACTCAGCCTTCCTCTCTTTCAAGTACAGCAACAGGCTTGGGTGGCAACTAGCAAGAAATTGCTCTCTAATAAGGAGCTCTTTAAGCTCATCGTACTCCTGCGCGGTCCCTGAAAGTTCAATCCATCTGTCGAAATAATGGCAAAAAGTCGGGCGGCATACTGCGTAGCCGTCTCACCATCAGCTGGCTTTCCTGTCCGAAATATGTTCCGGAAACCTTCCACAGTAAATCTAAATCGCTTTAGTAAAGCAGTTTTCACCTTTGCATAGTTGGCTGTGTCGGTCGGCGTCAGCCTACCGTACACACTGAGTGCTTCACCACTCAAGCAAGTACTCAAAGTAGTTGCCCATTGATGTTCCGGCCAATTTGGGCTTCTCGCAATCGTCTCATATTGGTGAAGGTACGCGTCAAGGTCGTCCTTCCTTTCATCAAACGCTACGAGCAGCTTCCTTGGGTTCAAGCAGAAGCCATGATCTTCACGTTCGCTGCTTTCAACTCTAGCTTGGACGGGAGTTTCACTTCGCTGTTGCAAACGGAGCCACTTGAGTTGCATCTGTGCTGTCGCTGCCGTTCCCCATCCTCTCTTTCTTCTTTCGCCCTCTCAGATTCCAGTCTTTATCTCTCCAGCTCCAACTTCAATATTTGCTCTCTTTCTTCTCTCGCCCTTTCGACTGCCAACTTTTCTCTCTCCAGCTCCAACTTCAACTGCTGCTGTCTTTCTTCTTTCAGCTGTCGCTCCTTTGCCTCTCTTTCTTCTTTCGCCATTTCAGCGGCCAGCCTTTCTCTCTCCAAATCAGCAGCTTTTTCTTCCCTGGCCCTCTCAGCTGCCAACCTCTCTCGTTCCAACTCGGCTGCTTTTTCTTCTTTGGCTCTCTCAGCTGCCAACCTCTCTCTCTCCAACTCAGCTTCTTTTTCCGCTTTGGCTCTTTCGACCGCCAACCTTTCTTTTTCCAGCTCAGCTGCCTTTTCTTCTTTGGCCCTCTCTTTTTCTTTTTTTTCCTTCTGGGTGACCCACTTCCGTAGTTCGGCCCCAGAAAGACCCATCTTCTCAACAAGAGCGACTAACTTTTCGAGATCCATTGTGTCTCGCAAATAAAACCTTGCCGCGTGCAAAAATTATCTGCCTAAATTAGTATATCGGAAGAGTCTTCTGCACTCGTTAACGAAAACACTGAGCAACACACAAAATCGTTCCGATAGCACTATACACAACTCGAGGCTCTTTCCAACTACTTTGGGCACACTGTGCACCAAAAGGTCCTGTCGCGGACGCCAGAATAATTGTCACAGGTCCCGTTAACTAGGGAGGCAATCGCCAGGCTAATTCCAACGGCCGAAGTATCGGCCCTTCCGAACCACACCACGAAATCGTGGACAATTTTGAAGTGGTCTTATTTGGCACGCCAGCGGACGCCGGCTGTGGCCCAAAGAACAAGTCAGAGCCGAGAGGTGATAAACAAAACAAAATTATATTCTCAATTATGGCAGATCAAAACGATACACAAGTATGCACACTCGACAATAGTTGAATACGATATATCACCAACCAAACAATCTACTACACAGTACAATCAGCCACACTTGAAACAACGGACACAGACAACAATACGCACTACAATGCAGTCGCATGCATTGAACAACCAAGACACTTAATGACTAAAGAGTTAGAAAACTTATTAGTCCAAAGTTCTTGGAACAAAAGTCTGAATGATACTCTTCCGAGAATCACTCACTCAAAGTCCAGCGTTGTTGTTGTTCCGCCACCCCCGAAGTTTCTCTTCCAGGAAACCTCGCGTCTTGGCCACTCACCAATTGGCCACTCTCCAAGCTTCAAACTTCTTCGCCGGAAACAAGTCGGCTTCCCAAACGCAGCTGTTGCCACGCGTCTTCGCTCGATAGCAGTAGACAAAAACTCTTGCCTGTAGCTCGAGTCTTCAACCCTCAGGTGGAAATCCTATTCTGCTCCACTTCCTTCTTCTCCTTCTTTGTCACGGAAGACAAAAGGCTTCGTCCACAAGGCGGTGCACCCTACGCACTCTGGCGCATACTTTCTTCTTCTCCTGCTTTGCCACTAAGGACAAAACCTTCACCGACAGACGCGGCGGGATACCCTGCGCACTCTGGCGTTAACTTCCTTCTTC
Source organism: Rhipicephalus microplus (assembly GCF_013339725.1). Classification (NCBI taxonomy): domain Eukaryota; kingdom Metazoa; phylum Arthropoda; class Arachnida; order Ixodida; family Ixodidae; genus Rhipicephalus; species Rhipicephalus microplus. Next base: position 31,711 of record NW_023612726.1, on the reverse strand, counting down.
TCCTGATCTCCCATCTCAGCTGCTCGGGTAAATACCTTCCACGCGAGATTCCAGAAAGTTCTCATCATTTCGTCGGCGCGATACGGAGCGAAGGCTGGGGAGAGGGTTCGAAGGCCGTCCGCGACGAATGACGCAACCCGGCATCACCCCGCCCCTTTCCATCTAGAACATCTCAGGGCTTGCTCGGGCACCGATGAGAGGAGGTTCGTCTGCGAACCCACGCTTCCGAAGGGAGAAGGACGCGCGCCCATGTAGTCTTTGGATGCTGGTTTTTGTTTTTTTTTATCGTTGACCTCGTGGCGCTTCGTCGCGAGAATTTGGCGGCGCGCCCGTTTTTGAGCGCTCATTTTGTGACAGCAGGAACCGAACCTGCCACCTTCGAATAACGTGTTCGCTGCTCTACCACTAAGCCACTATGGCCGCCATCCCCCAGCCACTTTACCGGGTGTGTATATGAATTTAAACGTAGCAGTGTCAGTCAGTGCCCCCAGTAGCCATGGCGGCGAGTGGGGCACACTTTTTATGAGCCTGTTTGGTGTCACGTAGCACATGAACTTATTACGAGTGGGCAGCTGACCAAATGTCCCTCGTATAGAACCTAAGGGCACCATGTCTGATATATATATATATATATATATATATATATATATATATATATATACAAATAAATAAATATATATATATATATATATATATATATATATATATATTCCTTAATTCTACAGCAACCGAAGCCAGACTTTTTATATATATATATATATATATATATATATATATATATAAACGACGCCTGGAGCGATGGGACTGCGCGATGGGAAGCTCCGTTTACCGACGACCACGCAACCTCAAAGACACACTTGTCCACTCTCAAACCAATACCTCACCCCCCAATATTTCATGTCGACCTGGTTTAGAGTCACGATGTATTGTATGTAAGGCGATGCGAGAAACACACAAAGCAACCAGCACACAAACCAAGTTTTCGATTAATATACGAGGAAACCTAACCTGCGATTCCTCTAATGTGATATACCTACTCGAATGCAACGATTGTAGTATGCAGTACATTGGACAAACAGAAACACCATTTAAGATTCGCTTCAATAATCACAGAGCCCATGCGAAATCAGCTCCAAATCTTCCCCTATCAAAACATGTTAATCTTCCAGACCACGCATTCGACAAACCATCAGTAACGCTCTTAGAGACGGGATTTACATCAAACTGAGAACGTGAACAACGTGAGTCTTGCCTTATCCACCGATTTAACACCCTCGATAGAGGAATAAATGAGAATCCTGGCACACTTGCAGCAATTAAAGCATTAGAAAACAATAACGGCAATAATGAAAATAGTAACTGAGTTCACGGCACTGCAGCTGCGAAGGGCACTGGAATATTCAAACCAATTCCAAGTGTAACTACTCTTCCTAAGTACAGCTGTCGTGTGTTTTCTGTTTTATTTTACTACCCAATCAATTGTTCCATGCATGACATGCCCAACAGCAACCCTGTGCACAGCCGCGAGGCCCCTACTGCACGCGTAATCCAGAAGCGGGCAAGGAATTCACATTGCCCCCGCTTACCAGCCTCTGACGCAATACGCAGCACCCCTTCCTACGACGAAATGTTGACGGGGCGCCGAGTAGTTAAAGGCTTAAACTTCCTAAAAAAGCACTTTTTTGCCCCACACTGAACCGCCAGAGCCAGGAGGCTCCTTCTGGTTGAAAAGAATGGGTTAGTGAAAGGAAGCACATACAGACCGCTGACATCAGAAAGGTGAAGGGGAGAAAAGCGAGAGAAATGAAGGGGGAAGTGGAAAGAAGAGTTAAAGGGGCGCGCCCGGGGGGAGTCCACCTTATAGTCTTTTTCTCTTGTTTTCTTTCTTTTTTCTTTTTTTTCTATATCTTCTTTTTTTCTTTTTTTTTCGTCTTTTTTTATTTCCCTCTGATTTGAGATTGTATAAAGGTGAGCACCAACAAACTGTACCTTTAATCCTGATGAAGGCCAGACTCTAGGCCAAAACGTCGAAATAAACCCGTTGTGACCGCTCATGGAGGATCTACTTGACTATATGCAACGCTACGGCCACTCAACCACCATGCCTGCCTATATATATATATATATATATATATATATATATATATATATATACATATTGTCACGGGGTCGTGACGTGGCCAAAGACAGGAAACTTCGTGTTGGGATTTGACTGTTTATTTGGGCGAACCTGTGCCCGGTAAAGGGAAAGTCTAATTACAGCAGTTTTGCACAGATAGCAGTCTCGGACTGATAGCGGTGAACGCAGCGTCGGCCTTCGATCAACAACTGACAAGCGGCGAAGTGCGTCGGCATTTATACCCTTGCTGTCGAATGTTCTAGCGTTATCGCTGGCGGTGGCGTAGGTTCCAGAACAATCTGTATCGTTCGCACAGTGGGCGTGATCTTATCGAAATGATCTACTACAGTCCGGAACCTTCTCGAAACCTGCAGGCGCGGTTTGAGCCGAGAATCGTGTGGTGTTTCAGAACGATAACAAAAACTTCTGAAATGGATTGTGCCATTGCCCCCCTCTGAAAAAAAAGGCATCGTCCCGATGCTTTACCTAAAGATGAAGGTACAATAATAATGCAAGAAAGTACAATGAATAAATTACAATACAACAATAATACAAAAAACACTGTTTCAGTTTGTTAACGTGCATGAAACGGCTTGAGGCGCGCGACATGGACGACTTCAGGTCGCGATCGGCGTCGTTGAGAGTTCTTGATGCCGTCTGGGACAACCTCGTAATCAAGTAGGCCGAGACGTCGAACCACCTTGTACGGTCTGAAGTACCGTCGCAGAAGCTTTTCACTTAGTCCACGTCGGCGTATCGGCGTCCACACCCAAACACGTTCACCGGGCTGGTATTCCACGAAGCGTCGTCGAAGGTTGTAACGGTGGCTGTCGGTCGTCTGTTGATTCTTGATACGGAGACGCGCAAGTTGTCGGGCTTCTTTGGCGTGTTGAAGGTACTCTCTCACATCGAGGTTTTCTTCGTCGGTGACGTTGGGTAACATGGCATCGAGCGTCGTTGCCGGGCTCCTTCCGTAGACCAATTTGTATGGAGATATCTGCGTCGTCTCCTGCACTGCCATGTTGTATGCGAAGGTCACATACGAAAGAATGGCGTCCCACGTCTTGTGTTCGACATCGACGTACATTGACAGCATGTCGGCGATCGTCTTGCTAAGCCGCTCGGTGAGGCCGTTGGTCTGTGGGTGGTACGCTGTCGTCCGGCGGTGGTTTGTTTGGCTGTATGCCAAGATCGCTTGAGTTAAGTGGGCAGTGAATGCCGTTCCTCTGTCGGTGATAAGGACCTCCGGGGCGCCGTGACGTAGGACGATATTTTCTGACGAAGAATTTAGCTACTTCGGATGCACTGCCTTTTGGCAGGGCTTTTGTCTCGGCGTAGCGGGTGATGTAGTCGGTAGCTACCACGTTCCACTTGTTTCTGAAAGCCGACGTCGGGAACGGCCCCAGTAGGTCCATACCAATCTGCTGGAAAGATCGGCAAGGTGGATGAATTGGCTGCAGGAGTCCCGCTGGCCTTGTCGGCGGTGTCTTGCGTCGCTGACAATCCCGGCATGTCCTCACATAACGAGTGACGTGGGTGGTAAGACGTGGCCAGTAGTACCTTTCTTGTATACTCGCGAGCGTGCGGGAAACACCGAGGTGCCCTGCCGTCGGATCGTCGTGCAGGGCCTGCAGGAGTTCTGGTCGCAAAGCTGAAGGCACCACAAGCAGGTACTTAGCTCGAAGCGGTGAAAAGTTTTTCTTTTGTAGAAGACCGTTTCGTAGAAAGAACGACGCAAGTGCGCGCTTGAATACCTTCGGGACTTCGGCGGTCCTGCCTTCGAGGTATTCTATTAGGGCTTTAAGTTCCGGGTCGGCCCGCTGTCGTTCAGCGAAGTCGTCGGTAGTTATCGTTCCCAAGAAGTAGTCGTCATCTGAGTCGTCGGGTAGCGGTTGGTCGACAGGCGCACGAGAGAGACAGTCAGCGTCGGAGTGTTTTTTGCCGGACTTGTAAATGACAGTAATGTCGTATTCTTGAAGTCTCAGGCTCCATCGTGCGAGGCGACCTGAAGGGTCCTTCAAGGTGGCTAGCCAACACAAGGCGTGGTGGTCGCTCACAACTTTGAAGGGCCTGCCGTAGAGGTAGGGGCGAAATTTCGGCGTATCCCAGATGATGGCGAGGCACTCCTTTTCTGTTGTGGAATAATTTGCTTCTGCTTTGGATAGCGATCGGCTGGCGTAACTAATAACCCTTTCAAGTCCGTCAGCCCTCTGCACAAGAACGGCACCAAGACCTACGCTGCTTGCGTCAGTATGTATTTCTGTCTCGGCGAATTCGTCGAAATGGGCAAGTAACGAAGGCGTCTGGAGGCGATGTTTAAGCTCCTGGAAAGCGTGTTCCTCGGCCTTGGTAAGGTTAGTGAGAGGATCGGCGATGCGGGCGAAGTTTTTCACGAACCGCCTATAATAGGCACACTGGCCCAGAAATCGGCGCACGGCCTTCTTGTCAGTGGGCGGCGGGAAGTCGTCGATGGCGGCTGTTTTCCGTGGATCGGGACGAACTCCAGACTTGCTGATAACGTGCCCCAGAAACAAGAGCTCCTCATACACAAATCTGCAGTTTTCTGGCTTCAGTGTGAGTCCGGACATCTTGTAGTTTGAAGTACAACTTCAAGACGCCGAAGATGCTCGTCGAATGTCGAAGAATACACGACGGCGTCGTCCAAGTACACAAGGCAAGTCTGCCACTTCAATCCTGCCAGTACTGTATCCATAACGCGTTGAAAAGTCGCAGGCACTGAGCAAAGACGGAAGGGCATCACCAAAATTCGAAGAGGCCGTCCGGTGTTATAAACGCTGTCTTCTCCCGGTCTCTTTCGTCGACTTCGTTTTGCCAATAGCCAGTCTTGAGGTCCATTGACGAGAAGTACTTGGCGTTATAGAGCCGATCAAGTGCGTCGTCTATTCGTGGGAGAGGATACCCGTCCTTTCTTGTGATTTTGTTCAGGCGGCGATAATCGACGCAGAAACGTAGGGTCCCATTTTTTTTCTTCACTAACACCACGGGGGATGCCCACGGAATCTTGGACGGCTGGATAATGTCATATCGCAGCATTTCATCAACTTGTCTTTTCATTGCCTCACGTTCTCGCGTCGAAACCCTGTACGGACTCTGACAGAGTGGTCTGACATTTTCTTCGGATGTGATTCGATGTTTCGTGATTGGGGTCTGCCGAATTTTCGATGACGACGAAAAGCAATCTTCGTATTGCAGGAGCAGGACCTTGAGCTGTTCTTGCTTATGGTTCGGAAGTCTGGGATTGACGTCGAAAGCTATGGGAGGGGCTTGGTTCCTCTGAGCAGGTTCCGCAGAATCGGCGAGGGCGAAAGCACTGGTGGCTTCGACAATTTCTTCGATGTGTGCGACCGTTGTTCCTTTGTTCACATGTTTGTACTCATTGCTGAAATTCGTAAGCATAACCGTTGCTTTGCCTCCCCGCAGCTCTGCAATTCCTCTTGCGACGCAAATATTTCGGTTGACCAACAGATGCTGACTGCCTTCAACTACGCCTTCCAAGTCAGGTGATTTAGGAGCGCCGACTGAAATAATGACGCTTGAAAGAGGCGGAATGGTGACTTGTTCTTCCAGCACATTCAAGGCATGGTGTCCTGACGGCGTGCGCGGCGGTAGTGCTTCTTCTGTGGATAACGTTATCAACCTTGTTTTCAGATTGATGACAGCACCATGGAGGCATAAGAAGTCCATGCCAAGGATGACATCTCTCGAGCAACGCTGTAGGACTACGAAGTCTGTAGGATAAATACGGCCGTTAATGGTGACTCTCGCTGTGCAGACTCCTGCAGGCGTTACGAGATGACCTCCGGCTGTGCGGATTTCAGGGCCTTTCTAAGCTGTCCTTACTTTCTTTAACTTCGCGGCGAACAACCCACTGATGACAGAATAGTCGGCTCCAGTGTCGACGAGAGCAGTAACACTTTGGCCGTCGATAAGAACCTCGAGGTCGCTATTTCGCCATCTCGCATTACAGTTAGGGCGTGGCGTCGGGTCACGGCTGCGTCGGCTTGTTCCGCTGCTTCCATGTTGCGTCGCCCGGCCACCTTCGGTAAGTGAGCTTTTCCTTCTGGGCTTTGCCTGGTTGGTGTTGTGTTCAAAAAGCTCCGTCGCGTCGGCGTCGTCGTCGGAGGATCTTCGGTAGTTCGTCGCACAGCAACCGCACCTCCATCGGTTGCTGCCCTTTGTTTCCCGGATACGGGCTAGGAGACCGGCCCCGCGTTGGGCCAGAGTACGGCCGGGAGTGCGGTGACATGCGGCGGTTGGGCGACGGCGAACGGGAAGAACTTCGTGGTGTCCATTGAGTTCCTGCCAGGTAGTCGGCGATGTCACGGGGCCGATCTCCTGTCTGTGGACGCGGTGCATTGACGGCGAAGCCACGTAGTCCCATCTGTCGGTACTGGCTACGGCGGTATGTGTGCCCGGCCTCGCCGCAGTGGTAGCAGAGCGGGCGGTTGTCAGGTGCACGCCAAACGTCCGTTTTCCTCGGTGCACTGCGCTGGCCCGCTGGGGAACGGTAGGACGTCGGTTGGGGTGGTGGCGGCGGTGGCGTCTGGCGACGGAAGTGTGACGGGGCGGCGTTTTGGCGTGGACGGGGAGGAGCGTTGTGGCGCACTGCAGCGGCGTAGCTCAGTTTCTGGCTCGGGCGGCGGTGTTTCGGGAATTCGAAGCGATTGCCGGACTTCTTCTCGCACAATGTCGGCGATCGAATCCACTTGAGGCTGCGCCGAAGGAAACAGTTTGCGCAGCTCTTCCCGCACGATCGCTCGGATCGTTTCACGCAGGTCGTCGGAGTCACTGGCTTGAGCAGCAGCGCATTCTGGAGTCAGGCGACGATTATACTGTCTGATGCGCATGTCCAGCGTTTTTTAGATGGTGGTCGCCTCGGATACAAATTCTTGGACGGTGTTCGGTGGATTCCTCTTTAGTCCCGCGAAGAGCTCCTGTTTGACTCCTCGCATGAGGAAACGAACTTTCGTTTTCCTCAGGCATGTCTGGGTCAGCGTGACGGAATAGGCGGGTCATCTCCTCTGTGAAACTTCCAACCTTTTCAATTGGTAGCTGAACCCGGGTCTCGAGTAGAGCAGCGGCCCTCTCTTTGCGAGCGACGCTTGCGAACGTTTCCAGAAATGCGCCGCCGAAGACATCCCTTGTTCGCAGCGTGGACTCCCGATTCTCTAGCCAGGGCCTTGCGGAGTCTTCCAGGTAGAAGTACACACGACGGAGCTTTTCTTCATTGTCCCAGTGGTTAAGGGCGGCCACACGGTCGTATGTTTCTAGCCAGGTTTCCGGGGGTTCAAACGATGAGCCTTGGAACGTTGGTGGTTCCCTGGGTTGATGAATGACGATCGCGGGCTGGGACGCTCCGGTTGTCATTGTCGCTGCAGTCGAGGTCATGGTCTTGGTCTTCCGCGCCTTGTCTTGTAGAAGGCCGTACTCCGGTGGGAGACCTTGCTGTCGGCGGCTCGTTCGCTGCTCTTGGTTGGCGTCGGTGTCTTCTCCGCGATGGGGGCTGGGTTCACGGCTTGACGGGGGCGTCCGGTACATGAACGAAGCAGCACCTCCACCAGATGTCACGGGGTCGTGACGTTGCCAAAGACGGGAAACTTCGTGTTGGGATTTAACTGTTTATTTGGGCGAAGCTGTTCCCGGTAAAGGGAAAGCCTAATTACAGCAGCAGTCTTGCACAGATAGCAGTCTCGGACTGATAGCGGCGAACGCAGCGTCGGCCTTCGATCAACAACTGACAAGCGGCGAAGCGCGTCGGCATTTATACCCTTGCCGTCGAATGTTCTAGCGTTATCGCTTGCGGTGGCGTAGGTTCCAGAACAATCTGTACCGTTCGCACAGTGGGCGTGATCCTATCGAAATGATCTACTACAGTCCGGAACCTTCTCGAAACCTGCAGGCGCGGTTTGCGCCGAGAATCGTGTGGTGTTTCGGAACGATAACAAAAACTTGTGAAATGAAACGTGGCAATATATTGTAAGGCAACGTTTTTGCTGCAAAACCCTTCTTTTACTTGCCGAGCCTCTGCCCCACGACACAGGTCAGACTGATGATGATGAGTATGTACATATGACAATATGACGCGCATGAATAATGATCGCACTTATTTCCCCCCCGTGCTTGAGCGGCCAGCCCGAACGCGTCTTAGACGCAAACGGAACATCGAACGAATGGCTTCAGATGCGATACGTCGACAATCTCCGAACCACAACAGCGACGATCCGAAGAAAGGTCACTGGGAGTGACACGGTAGTTCACTGGTGACGTTTGTTCGTTGATTGTATAGGATCCAATGAAGCGTGACTCAAATTTATCGTACAATCCTGGAGTAAGAATGGGCGTCCGAAGCAACACTTCATCCACCGGACGGAAGGAGACGTCACGATGAGAGCTGTCGTAGCGTTTGCTTGCGATCTTGCTGAGTGGCTTCTGTATTAAGGGGAGCCCGTTGCCGACATTCCTCGAGCCTTGTGATGAACTGCTCTGATACGGTTGCCGATGAGTCAGTTGGAACATTAAGAAAAGAGACGTCGATAGTGAATGTCGGTGTACGGCCGTACACGAGATAGAAAAAGGAGGATCCAGTAGTTTTTTGAACAGCGGTGTTATGGGAAAACGTCACAAAAGGCAAAATCGTATCCCAGTAGTCGTGGTTTGTCGTGGTTGTCGTATATATATATATATATATATATATATATATATATATATATATATATATATATATATATATATATATATATATATATATATATATATATAGGATTCTTACTTCAACGTCATTCACGCGATAGGGACAATGAAACTTCCATGAAACATCTCTTCAGAACGTTCACAGCTGGTGGGCGTGCGAACGAAGTCTGGTGCACCAGCTGAAAACGGCCAGTAGGTATCTTTACATGAAAGTATGATGGCTGCTTTCCTGAATGTAAATGCATGTCACAAATCCCGGAGAACAAACTTTTACAAATGCTGTTACCGACTTAACCCTTCATCACACATGGTCTCACAGACGAAATGGCAGGTGTTTATACCAGCTCTGAGCAGTGGCACTAGAAATTTTCTGTGTTCAAGTAATAAAATATAATACGAAAGGAGCGCGCATTTAAGCAGCACATCCAAGTATTTCTAGTGCGTACGAAGGAAGAAATAAATTAAAAGCACTCTCACACTCAGATTCTTGTAACAAAAGAATGAGTTCCAATGGATATTCAAATAGATGGACCGCTATTTACAGGGAAATACACAGTTTAAGGGAGATTGATACAGTATCATTTTCAATGCACAAAAGAAAACACTTCTATATAGTGAAAACTAAAATCTTGCGAATACATTCAGAAACGTGTGCTGGTACAAAAGAATCTCCAAACGTTTTGGTGCAGTTCGCACTTACTGTTCGCATGCCACAGAAACACTGCGAAGAGAAGCAGGATATTTTTCATAGTTTAAGCTGTTAGCACACTACAGGGGCCATTTTTTTGGAGCCGTAGTTGTCTGCTGACAATTGTGTCCGTAACCACTGCCACACGGAATAAGAAAACATACCCTCGAGAAGGACGCTTACCCGGGTCCTATGTATGGTAGTCCAGCATCCTACTACAAAGCCACGTCAGTGCTTGTAAATGCTTTGCAACATGCTCATGAAGGCATCATGTCGGGGAAGGAATCGCGTTAACATGTGTAGTAGAGCATTTCAAAGAGTAGCATAACAACCACACGTCACACAAGGCGAACTGCGAAACAGGTCGCTGAGTGCTTTTAGGCCCACCCCCCCCGCAAAAAAATGTCCCATTAACTCTTTACTGTCATCAGCCACAGCATCAACGAGTTTCTTAAAATGCCTTACAACTGTACAGCGGGTATCACAATTATCGAGATACCAATGAGTGGTGTAGTGTGCGCTTCCCCACTACTGAAAAGTTATATAGATTTATGATGCAGTAAGTAACATACAGGTGTGCCTTTATTAGTGGCCCCAAGAAGTTCAAAAAAGCTCGAAAACGACAATTCAGCGAACTGTTGCTGCGACTGTGCTGTCCATTCCTCTCATACCTAGCAATTATCTCTTTTCAATGCATGAAAGGAAGCCTAATATAGAAGGCATGTTTCTTTCATTAATGTAATTCATTGTAAGGAAAGTCTAGTTTCAAACCATTGATTTATTATAGCAGAAATTATTATGAGACTGCTGCTAGCAAAACTCTATTGAAACATATGTGCAGACACACTCGGTGGGTGCTCTTGCACCATCAGAAGAGAGACATTGCCTAACTGAGTATATAGATCTGTTTTGTTCGCTGTTCATACAATTCTTTGGGAGAGCATGTGTTGTTAAAGGTAGAATAAATGTATATGCACGCGCCTGCCAATGAACCCACGATTAAACAAATGCTCGACATTACAAAGCAACAATACATACGGGTGAATAGAAGAAAAGATTACAGGCAGGCTTACAACTTCTCTAAAATGAGAAGAGCGAAGCTTAGTGGGAGCCATGCCGATGTGCAATCAAGCTCTGGGCTGGTGAGGCAACGCATGGGCACCGTGTAATGAAGACACTGAAATGCGTTAGGACCTCAACAACCCACAGCTCAGTAGAGGAAGCGAAACAGGGTCCTGTGCGGAATAAAAGATATAATGGCGCCTATACGTCGGGATTGCTTGGCAGCGCCATGGAGTGTGGCTGCCAGACCGGTAGAGCCCATGCGTTTCAGCTTTCTTCGAACCGCTACAATGCTGGTCACTACCAAAACGGGGGAAAAAGAAGTGGGTGAAGTGAATGTGCAATTCGCAATTATGCATTTTATCGTGAAACTGCTTTTGGCACGCATCTAGGAGGACTTCTCTGACGTCATTTGTGTCACACAAGTGATGACTTCAAAATGCACAGAAACAAATGACACAGATGAGAAAAATCTTCGTTAATTTGATGACCTTGTAGTCGAACCAACAACCTCAGGGTCCGTAGTGATATAGTTTGGTCCTGTACCTTCAGACTTACCAACGATTTTTTCGTTATTCTCTAGACTGCTACCGACGATCACGGCTGAAAGTTTGCATACACGCTTTATATATGAAACACCTCCCCCCTCGCACAATTGCAGTGTGACCCTCTCAAATCAGTGAAGTGAATTACTGGCCCATAAAATCAGTTAGTTTCAGCTTTCGGTTTATAGCGAGACATGGTTGAGCTGTAATCTCTTGTCACGTTCATGGCTGAAGCTCCAAGTTCTGTCTGACCCATTTACCAAGAACTGTGTGGTATACACTTGAGCACAAACGTAGGTTATCCTATTACTAGGAAAACGCACACCTTTAGAATTTCTCAGCCGCAATTATGATGCTTGGAACGGGTAAATGTCAAATACGAGGTTATATGCTTCATCATTCCACATTCGCCAAGGAGTCAGAGAAGGCTATGTTCATGTGTATGTTTAACAATTAGGCTAACACTAAAGCTTTAATCCTAATCTTAGGGGTCAGCCTTAACATTGACCCACACTATCTTTTCAAATAGTGAAACAATATCAGCTTAGGCGCAGGAATGAACTACTCTTACACTGAAAGCTCACATAATTCAATCTTTCACATGGATTTGCTGCAATACAGATTTTTCCTCATGGGGAAACGTTACCTCTTTTGCTTTGAGTATCGACCTATACTACCATGAGTGGAATCAAGAGTACTGTTTCTTGGGCCCAGCCGTGATGGTCTAGTGGTTATGGGGCTCGTGTCCTAACCTGAAGGTCGCAGAATCGAATCGCGGCTGCGGCGGCTGCATTTTTGATGAAGGCGAAAATGTTATAGGAGATCTTTATTATTATGTTTAGGAGATCTTTATTATTTATAGCATGAAAGCAATAGCTGAAATATGGAGCACCTTGTTGAAGCTAAAGAATGTCATCGGAATGCGACACTGCTGAAGCTAAACAAAATAATAGAATGACAACTTTGTGGTAAAAGGTGAGCGATAGTACAATGAAACCTAAGGGGGATTGACAGCGCATCACTTGCAATATGTTCTGCGCCATTCCACAAAGAGATGTTTCCTAAGAAGACCCACTTTTATTAGGACGCAAGTGAACACATTAACATTTCTTATACCCTTTGTCATTAAGCCCCTATTTTTAGGAATGCACCAGTACTAAATGGTATTTTTATGCTAGAGCATTGATGGTGGAAGCGGAAAAAAGATTATGAGTTGTGTGAGCGTTGTCTGCTCCGGTATTTAGACGCCACAGGACCTATATTTTCCTCTTTGGTCTCACCTGAGCAAATTTGACAACTTTGCAACCGAAGTTTGCCTCCATGCCAGTCAACTGTAGTTTTCCAGATGATGTCTGTTAGTACACTCAACCAGACCCACGCCAAGATCTGGAATGAAATATTATATGGGCTGCTATTAAAAGAGGTCAAATGAATTCTGCACCAATTTGTTATTATTTATGGTATCTTTCATTTGAAAAAGTTTCTCCTGTTAAGTATAATATATTGTAAGTATCCTCAAACCGCAACGTTCGATAGGTGGTGGTCATGAATTGAAACATTTTCAAAGCGTTGTTTGTCGTGGCACTTCATTTTAATCACTCAGCTGTTACTATATACTCACATACCTGGTATCATCGTCAGATAGGCCATCACGAACCTCACCTGATTAAACATCCGCATGCGTTGCTTTGGACTGCGTTTGTGTTTGCTACAAAACATTTAAAATAACTTATTCAAATTCAAGTTCAGTCTCTCGCCAAAACACTACTTATTCAGGGCTGCATGAAGCTTCAGGCCTTATGTTACCGTACTCGCCGCGTACATGCCTCTTCCTTCTCCTTATGACTTTCGTGATACTTCTTCGCTGATTGATCTGTCAGTTCAGCGGAGTAGGCAAATACAACTTTATGTTCTGGTTTAGTGCTATTGATTACTGATCACTTATTTATTGCGATCTTCTTAATGCCCATTAGAAAATAAATATTAACGGTGCTCTAGAAGAAGTGGTATTTGGGCGAGTTGGGTGCTGTTGAGTGTATTGCGTGTTATACCACGAGGACAAAGGTAATTAAGGAAAACGAGCACTAGACCTGCTCACACAACGAACGTCGCTAGAGGTCCACGTGATTTTAGCTAGAGCTTAGGACACGTGATTCTGCGATTATTACAGTTGTTGTAGGAATAGCGCTAGTTTGCCTTTTATCCACCCCTGTTCTCGCTGTATCACGCTAAATCCACTCAGCCTGTTTAACAGTGCCATATTTTTTACAACACTGTGAGACCCTAGAGCTTGGTGGAGACCTACAAGCTGCAATGTTGAATACTGAGCATGTTGTCATACTTGCCGAATTCTAGGGCAGAACCTTCGGGTGACCCTGTGCACGACGAGAATCAGCAGACAAGAGGAGACCATTACCAGATGCATGGATTGACGCTTCGCCCCTCTCATCATCATACACTCCGTGGGTATGCTGTGAGTTTTTGGTTTTATTTTTTCGCTTTTGTTCTCTTCTTTATGCTTTCTCTTCTAACTCCATCGAATTTCTTCGATACCAAGAGAAACGCCGCAGAAGTGCTCCGTGCGTGCGTTCGTGTGTGTGAGTGTGTACAGCCTGGTGACTAAAGCTGGATTTGCATTGCTGTGGAAGGCCACAGCCCAAACTCAAATTTTTTTGTCGGCATGAATCAGGCCATATTTGCATGTTACTGTTTCTCGCAATGCACTGACACGTTCTTGTACTTTGAAGCTGTTTTCGTCAAGCTTATCATGTCCGTGATCCGTGGTAACGCTTGTGTGTGTCGTAAAGGGGTATTCGCCACAGACGATGAGTAAATCCCACCTCTCAATAATACCCTTAATTGTGGAAGCAACAGTAGCCTTCACAAAGGCATATGCCTCATAAACTGAGTGGCCTATCAAATAGCTATCATCATCATAAACGCGTCTGTACCACATAAATTGGGTAATCATGTACTACACACGCCTGGAACAATTAAGGAAAAAGACAACTGTTAGTTTAACAAATGGCCAGCGCGTTATTATAGTCAAACTACCGGCTCGTGATAGTTTGTTGTTATACCAAAACGTGGTTGCTATGCGGCAACCTCTAAGATTAACAAAGAGTGTTTCATAAAGTGCAGTGATACACAATGTCTGAGCATCTGGAGCGAAGGGTTCATCGTAAAAGGTTTGTTAGAGATGCCATTAAATTATACTACCGCTTTAAAGCCTAACAAAATGGGCGTATTGAAGAGCACTGACACAACATACTTGAGACACTTGCAAAACAGGAATGCGTTAGCTTAAGGACGGGAACGCCATCAACTTCGCTGTTTCATCAGCGTCCGTGAACCGGAGCTGGATTATTTTCCTGATCAAGGGTGTTATTTCTGCCTTTGCGATTAATTATTCTGAGGCCCTACTACATTAAGGTATTTTCGTTCCAGAATTTTAGGCTTCTCACGCAAGTCTTGTCATGCGTTTACTTCATTTTTTTCTTTGTTGTAAAGCACGGATGTATACGATATGAACGGCATTCGACGCTCTCAACACTGACGTCTTACTCTGACATAAAGTATTATTTTTTATTTCTTGTACCGCTAGGCGTGATACATTCGTTTCATTGGCTCTCAGATTGACTTCCTTATTATTAGACTTAAATATTATTCCTCTTTACTTTAAGCTCTTTAGACCTGATACGTTCACTCTCAATGGCTCTCAGTTATCACTTTTCCACAGCGTTAGAAATCAACATTACCTGCAATGGCGAGGTGCATGATGAAGAAGTTCATACGAGACTTTCGGCCTTTGGGGAGCGCGGCCAGCACGGCACTGTTGCCGAGGACAATGCAGGCGAACAGGATCCATAGGAAAGTCAACGTCTCCACCTGTAAACGAAACATAACGATAAGTGCTTACGGTAATAAAGAGAATCATAACAGCTACAGACATTTTATCAAACTAGGTAACATCATAAGCAAGATTTTTATAGAAAAACACACATTAAAAGCAATAAAACTAACGAAAGTCGCTTCATGTTTCTTGCTTGAATTGAGCGGGTCGCTTAAATTAAGCGCTTAAATTGAGCGGTCATATAAGACATAAAAATATACGCATGCACCTATATAATGCATCGACTTAGTCTTGGTGTGCAAAACGAACACCGACGATCGTTCTCCGATTGTGCAATCTTGCTTCCTTGGTCACCCTAGGGACCCTTATTTTGTTCCCACATAAAGCGGATACACGTCGGAATCCACTATAAACAAATAGCAATATTGACCTGGTTATATGTTGGAAATAAACTCTGATTGTGTAAATTGAGGGCATAAAGTTAGTTCGCTTGAATTTCAGATGAGAATTTACTTTTATAAAGTTGCCGTAACGAGTGACAAAAAAATTTGCCTGAGTGACACAACACGTGTCGTCAATGAAGCGAAACATTTTGTAAGTGAACATTTGGAAATAAAGAAAAGAAACCGGTGGAAGATTAAAGCCAGAGCGTCCATCCTGCATATAATTTGTCATGAAGGCGACTTGACCTACTTGAATTCCTAGTGAGCGTAGATTTGATGAAGTAAGTGTGAATATCACACTCGCGCTGGAAAATAACAAATGACTTGTGCGCAGGTTTACAGTGGACATATCTCGTGCAAATAGGCAAGGTCTCCCTTATTCAGAAACATGAGTGTTTGAATTGCGCTTGGTTCAGTATGAGTGGCACGTAATTTTAGTTCTCCCAGCCACTCACTTTAAAATCTAGTCAACAGATTCTTGCGGTACAGCTTACTTGCAATATCTAACACCGGCAAGACCAACCTTGCGCAAAATTCAAGAGCATTCAAGCCCAAGTGTTTGAGATATGCCTTGGAATACCCCACAGTGCTTCAACGGCTGAAATCACTGCTATCACTCAAGATCGCTCAATCGAAACGCATATTCTTATCCGAGACACTGCGCATGCACCTTAGACATTATACCAGAACCCCTTCCCACCACCTGGCCATGCTTCCCTGCTGAAAGGCTCCGCACCGACATACGGGCTCACTGTCTGCAAGCATCGCTCATTCGTTTACTGAGGCGTAAGGCACCTGCATCAAAGCCACTACTTCCTCCTTGGTGCTTGAGAAGACAGCGAGTTAACTAACTGATCCCAGGAATGAGGAGAAAATTGTACTTCCGACACATGGCCTATAACAATTGAGTCTATTCCTACTGGAACAAAACTACAGTAACCAAGTGCCACATTTACACGGATGGATTGATTACGTCATCTCATTTCAGGTTGAAGCAGTGATTATAGCATCCCAAGAGGTAACTTGGCGTTTTAAGACTTCACATGCGACGACGTCCACGACAATAGAACTCAAGAACCTTCGTAGTGCACTGAAACTCATCAATTCTAAAGAAAGGCTAAATAAATGGGCCGTGTCTTCTGACTCCAAACCAGCGTTACTGTGCCTGCAGTCAGTTCTCCGACGTTAATGCCACGACCAGTTGACCAACAAAGTCGGTAAACTTCACCACCTCTTAATACAAAAAAGGCCATGACATCATCTTTCAAGTGGTTACGTAAGTATTTTGGAATAAGCGGAAATGAATTCTGCAGATCATGCTGCTCACAAGTCCCATGAAGAAGCAAACAGCGTTTCGGTTCCGCTTTCAAGAGCGAGCGCGGTGAGGCAGATTTGTCAACTGGCTCGCAGTGTCACACTGACTGAGTGGAAAACAAAAGCATACGACGTACAAGACTACACGAACTTGACCCTTCACTACGACTCCGGTCTCCACCAGGCCTACATCAACGTGAACCTTCACTTCAGTATAGCCTTTGGCTGGGAGTTGCTCTCACGAAAGCTTATACCACGTCAATAGGAATGAAGGACAGTGTGCCGTGCATGTGATGTTGGCGGCACCGATGAAAATATCGAACACCTGCTGTGCCACAGTCTTCAAACTGCCTCAGACATACAAGTACTTGCCAACGCAATGCGGCGACTGGAATATCAGCGTCTCGCTGTGCACGTGCTACTGCAGCAGCGTCCCCATCCCTCGACATCCCATAAGGCAGCGAAAGGCCTGCTGTGTTTCTTGAGAAAGACGGGTTTCTGTGAACGCCTCTGACATGCGGTGGAGTAATACGCGCTGCAGTGAAATTACTGTCTCTCCTTTTTTTTCTTTTTTTTCTCTGCCCTTTTTCTCCTTTTTTCTTGTTCCCTTCCTATCCTCCTGTGTAGGGTAGCCAACCGGATTTCTTTCTTGTTCACCTCCCTGCCTTCTTCCTTTAGTTGCTTCCTTCCTTTCTAAACAACAATGTGTTCCCTCCAAAATGAAAGTTTTATCTGTGAACAGGCAATCAGATTTCGGTGCTCAGCTGCCTCTGGCAATCTTCGCTGCTGCGTGAGAGAATATTTGTTATCCTCGTGACGTCTACGCTGCAAGCGTCTGTTATCACGGCGGATTGCTGAAGTTCAGATAACTCGGTAGGTTAGTAAATTATTAAGACATGAACAAAGAGCACGGATGTGGGGCATGGTCAACAAAGAGGGTAAGAAAAATTTCCACGTGAAAAAAGTACATAAACTACTTTCTTGAATTAAGAATTGCTGTAGCGTGCCAGCATTGGTACGCTACAGCCCTTTCTGTATAGAATTTTGGAGTCGAGCAAGTTGGTACATATTCATTCTAAAACGAATAGGGCGTACGAACATGGACACACTGAACGCTGAACGTTTACACGAGTTCGTTATGGGAAGTCTGAGCATGATTGCACAAAGCGATAGAAGTAACGTGCTGTAGGTATACCATGAATTCATCGGCCTCTCACAGGCTAAAAAAACGGGCAGATCTCACGAACAGTGGGAATCAATGACATGCGAAGCACCAATGAAAAATGTTGGATATGTCACTTTAAATCAGTGCAAAGTTTTTGAGGTGTAGGTAAATGATGCCGTACATCACTTCCACGTCAATGATTATAATGTTTGGATGTGTCGTTTGCCTTCATCTATTCACGTTCCGTGATACCCAATTCAGTATATGTGAAGCTAGCGATACGGCAGCGAGCACGCTATGAACGTGTTATATCGCTACGTTCTTACAAGACACGCGTGTCAGGATTATTTATGTTTGCACCAGGCGTCATATTTCGTCATCAATTGACGTCACGTGACACCAAATTTGCTATATGCGGAGCTACAAAAACGACAGGCCGCGAGTGTATCATGAAGGGCCCAATATGCTTCAATTGTAGCGTTGACCGCGCGCCATGCTGGGCACAACGACGCTACGTTAGCAAAACGCGAGCACTCTAATCTTACGCCAGGCGCGACCACCGTCCGTTCGGCGCGGCCCGACGGCAACTAGCGCGAAATGCGACATCTAGAATTTCGCGCCGATGCGTTACCCAGACAACACAGCGTCTCCCTTTTTTCGTGACAGAGGGACGCCGGACACACTGAAACACGTATGCGTCAAAGCAACTTCAGCGCGGCGCCCGCCTGCGAGTATATGGCAGGACCGGCGCCTAGCGTGGCAACGCCGGCGTGACGCGACGAAATGAACGCCGGCGAGCACGTGCACCGAGTCACGTCGAAATTTATTGGTGCCTTGACTGTGGTATGTAGTTATGTTCACACATGACACGCATCTCATGATTATCATGTTTACACCAGTCACGAGCCTTCGTCATCCATTGGCGTCACGTAATACCGAATGTGGCATATGTGAAGCTAGCTAAACGGCGGCAAGCGCGTCATCAGTGTGACATGTAGTCATGTTGTTAGATGACAAGCATGTCGTGATTATCATGTTTGGATGTGTCATTAGCATATGTCGTACCTTCACGTCCCGTAATACCGAGTTTGGTACATTGGAAGCTAGCGAAACGGACGCGAGCGCAACATGAGCTTAGCAAGTAGTCTTGTTGTTACATGACACGCATCTCATATTTATTATTTTTCCACCAGTATCATGCCTTCGTCATCCAAAAACGTCCCGTAATACTGAGTTTGGTATAAGTGAAGCTAGCGAAACGGCTGCCAGCGCATCGTGAGCGTGGCATGTAGTCCTCTTGTTACATGACATGCCTCTCATGATTATCATGTTTGCACCAGTCACATACCTTTATCATCCATTAACGTACTATAATACCAAATTAAGGTATATGTGACGCTAGCGAAACGGCCGCGAGCGCATCATGAGCGTGGCATGTAGTCATGTTGTACATGACACGCATGGCATGATTTTCATGTTCGGGTCTGCTGCTTAGTGTTTTCCACGCAATCAATGCCATACCGTACTAGTTTTGCAACATGCCATGTGAACGAAACCTATGGCTAGAGCTGAAGGACCATGAAATGTAAATCATGACATTCTTGTCATCGATTGTAATGATTTTCATGTCTAACTAGTCAGATATGTTCTTCATTCGGTCATGTTAGCCACACCAGGTTTGGTAGCGATTCACATTATCGAAACGGCCAGGAGAGCTAAAAGTCGTAGGCGGCTAGAATAGATAGATAGATAGATAGATAGATAGATAGATAGATAGATAGATAGATAGATAGATAGATAGATACGTTCAAAGTTTAAGTTCGCTAAGAAATGCTTCGCATTTAAATGACGTCAGGCCTGCGTGGTAGGCGCAACACAGGCACAGCGAAAGAGAGAAGAGCGACATTTAAGCCTTTTCAAAACACTCATTGGGTAACTACTGCAAGCACACTAGCTTGGTGCCCACTAGGGTATTCATAATAAATGTTTGGGTAGTAGGCCAGCATTCGCTTTGCTATTTTTCGTCATTCTTCTGAGAAGCGTAGTATCCGTTGAACACTTGCAAGAAATTTTGTACTAATTGACCCTGCGATAGCTGACGATGAGGAGGAATTATGGCTGAAGTGCGTATGCGCCACAGTTATTTGGGAAAGAACACACTTTTGTAATAGGTTAGAGCATTGAACGGCCAACTCGTTACGCTATTCGCATTGTGCGACGACTGGTTATTCTTTGGCTGTTGTAAAACGCTTTATAAGTCCTGTTAACGCGATTGCTTTTCCGACATCAAGCCTGCCTGAGACAAATTTAAGAGCAAGTCACAAGCACCGGTGAAGCCCAGTGGTAGAATACTGGTAGAACCCAGCGGACTGAGATTCGAGCCCCACTGTGCCTTTGGCGCTAGGTTATGGACACCGGCGGCGGCAGTGGCAGCGCAGTGGCTGTGGCGGACAACATGCAACTGCGCGTGACCCGAAAAGTGATCTCATAATAGCTTTCGCTGTAAAAAGTAAGAAGCAGATACTGCGTTAATGTTGCTTTTAAGTCTACCAACAAGAGAGTTAAGATTTGTGCAGCTTTGAAGAAAATGAATGAGGGAGTGAAAGTCAAAAAGCCGACCAATATTTGTTTCCTAAGACATGCTAGCACATTTACTGGTTTACTTACAAGTGTAGTACATAAGGTCCCTTTCAGCTGTGCTCTCATCTATGCAGGACTGACGGTTCGCTGAATTACCCAGAGATTATCGGGACATAACAAAACGCCAACGCGAGGCTCACCTTCGGTTCTTTCTTTTTATTGTCGAAAGTGTACACACAAAATAAGGAGTGTTCGGGGAATGTTTTTGCAATAATCGTCATCTAATTCCAGTACTTCTCTCGTGCTATCGCCATAGTTCCGGTAGTTCGCGGTCGCGAACACCGCGCGCATTATCAGTGTGACATATACGTTCGCGGAACACAAACGCCTTAGCTGAGTACAAGAAATACAGAAACGTTTTAAATTCAGAAATACGGAAGGCTAAACAGAACTACTATGAAAAATTATTTGAAAGCATTTACAATGACCAGAGGAAGCTATGGGAGGTCATAAATGGGCTTACGAACAGAAATAAGGGTTGTATAGGACACAGGACCTAACAATTAATGGTCAGATTTTCAGTTGTGAAAGGTTGGCCAATGTCATGAATGAACATTTCATAAATGCGGGTTGCTTTATTTTAACGGATGAAAAGCGAGATAATGCTCCAACTCCTGATAAGTCTCCTTTGCCGTATTCTATTTTTCTCGCACCCACAGATCCGGTTGAAGTATAAAGATTAATCAGAAAACTTAAAAAAAAATGTTGCATCAGGGATTGATGAGATAGGTTCTGTTGAGTTAAAAATGGTGTCACCATTGATATCTAATGTCTTGGCCTATATTATTAACCTCACCCTCACTAACGGTGTATTTCCAGAGCAGCTAAAAGTAGCAAAAGTCACTGCAGTACATAACGGTGGTGATATCAATACTTTAGCGAACTATCTACCTATATCCGTGCTTCCAACAATATCAAAAATATTTGAAGGGGTTATTTATGATAGACTTGCATCCTTTTTTGATAAGCACCAAATAATAACAAAAAGTCAGTATGGTTTCAAAAAAATAAATCAACAGAACAAGCTTACTGTATATCAAAGATAAGATAATCAAAAATATGGAAAACAAAAAAATATACTCTTGGGCTTTTCCTCGATCTTCGAAAGGCATTTGACTCCATGCAATTCAAATCATTCATTCATAAATTATTAAGTTATGGGGTGCGTGGAGTTGCACTACAACTGTTTAAAAGTTACCTAGAAGATCGTTATCAATATGTAAAACTGAATAACACTATTTCTGCAAAGATAAAGTTGAACCAAGGAGTCTCCCAAGGGTCTATACTGGGGCCATTATTGTTCCTTGCCTATATAAATGATATTGTCGATATACCTCATTCTCCTGAACTTATAATGTACGCTGACGATACGAATGTTTTCTTTTCATCAGACAATCTAATATAACTTGAGGTCAGAGTAAATAACTATCTAAGCAATCTTTCAAATTGGTTAAGGCAAAATGGACTGCGCTTGAATGCAAAAAAAAAACAACCTATCTGATATTCCAACCTTTAAACAAACCTATTAGTAACATAGCTGTAAAATTCGGAGGAAATTGCATCGCACATGTTAGGAAACAAAAGTTTCTTGGTGTATGGTTTCAGGAGGAATTAAACTGGAACACACATGTAAATCATCTGATCACCGCATTAGCGCGAATAGTTGGTTGTTTTTTTAGAACAATGCACTTAATCCCATTGAGGTTAAAAATAAGTATGTACTATGCACTCTTCCCTTCTAAAGTAAGTTATGGGATGTTAGTCTGGGGAACGACATCACAAGGGAAGTATCATAAGTTAATAACTATACAAAAGAAAATATTGCGCTGCTTTGAAAAAACAGGGGGAATCTACAAGACTTGCGCACTGCTCCACTATTCATTAAACATTCCATACTCAGAATTGATCAATTATATCATTTTAAATTACTTCAGTTAATACAAAAGACTAAGCTATATGAAGAAAGTCGCACCGGAAGACCACACTACAGTCTGCGAGAACAAAAGAAAAAAACGAGCTCCTAGAACAAGAACCAAGTATGGAAAACAAAGTATTGCTTACCAGGTACCTCAGGTTTTAAATACCCTTGCAGATCAATTGAACTTTAGGGCTAGTAGTGCGACTTTCAAGAAACAAATAAAGAACTTATTCATAACCACCGGTCTACACTATCGAAACTACGTAATAGAGTCTCATGCCTCTGCAAATGCTTAAATTGTTCATAAACTTCTATGTCAATTATACGAGTGTATACAGCGGAATTCATTGTATCCGCATGCATTTTGTGTATGTTTTTGAGTTGTTTCATTGATATTGTTTAGTTGTGAATTTTAACGAGAGTGACCTCTAATTCTTAAAATGTGTTATGTAAACTTCGTATGCTATTTATGTTTGAATTTTGTGTTTACAATTTCAGGTTGCTTGAAACCAATGTATTGAATATATATATTGTTTGTCAGTGCTGATGTCTAAGCTTTGCACTGTCACGGACTGCGGAGGGACAAGGGCCTTTGTCAGGCTGTTCGCCTTTAGCCCTTTGCCCCTGCAGTGAGCTCTGTATCCAGCTTACTGTAAATAAAAATACTACTACTACTACTACTACTACATATCATTTCCGTGAGGGAAGCGGTCAGTGCTTGTTTTCAAAAGTACGATTTTGAGTAAGTGCGATGGCGATAATTGTTGTGAAATAGAACTACTCCCCCAATACTCTATTTTTTCCAAGAGTGTAGGTCCATGACAAAAATGGATAAATCGCAGTTCTGGGTTGCGTGGATTGAAGAAACACGCCTGATGATTTATGCATGACATACAAATAACAGGGATAACGTGTAAGGAAAACAAATCACATTATATCCACGAGGTGAATGATGAGTGGGGCGAAGTGGACGGACGCACGCACGGGTTGACGGAAGCAAGGACGCACGGACGGACGGAAGCACGCACGCATAGACAGACGAACACACAGACGGACGAACGGATGGGCAGATGCAAGAAGCACGGACAGACTGACGAACGCTTCGCCCCACTCATCATCAATCACTCTGTGGATATGCTGCAACACCGTTTTATTGACATGCAATCCAATGCTATCGGCTACTACGACCACTACGACGACACGGGACATACGACTCACGGCGTGAGGAGCTTTGCCCATAAAAATGTGGCGTATCCCCCTTTATAGGAATCGGTATAACACGAAAGTGAGATGTGTGTTTAAAGAGGTAGTTGAGAACTTATTGTACACTGCTTCAGCAAAACCAACAAATCGAAAATCCACGTTGCAAACGGCAAGCAGCTACAAACGTGAAGCGCTCACCTCAAGCAATAAGCATGCAGAAAGTAGCATACGAAGCAGTAGTGCGGGGTACCAACTGTTACAGCTCAAAACCTAAAGCGCGCTGCTCAAACAGAAAGAAAGACATACTAATGAGTGCACAAGCATACACAGGAAAGGCGCGAATAACTCTCACAATTCTTGCGCTGTGTGTCAGCATCGCTAATTTCTTTCGTAAACGCGGCCACAGCAGCGTGCGAAATTACGTTCGCCCGCTCCCGAATTACCAGTCATATAAGCGCATGCGTAGGAGAGACCACGCTTTGTAGAGGCGGCCCTTAATGAAAGCGACAAGCTTTAGAACGCACTCAATGTGAACCCGTCACGCCATATCGCCACTGATAACAAAATCACGCTAACGTTTCGGAGCTCTCAGGACAGCGAAATTGTGTATGGTGTATATAAATGGCTTGCCATTCGCATTCAAGAAAACAACGCTTCGTGGCGCGGTGGTTAGTGCCGAGCGCTCAGAATCAAGAGGTTGCTGGTTCAATTGTGCGTTGCAGATGCGTGCGTTGTGGTTTTTAGGAGCAAAATAAAGGACACTCACCAATGTCGCATACCAAATTTTAGTTAGGCCGTGGAAGTTGTTGGGTGTCCGATGAGGAACATTTTGCCACAAAACATTTTTCAATCGGTTCATTTCGAGCTGAGAAAATTGTTCTCTTTTTTTTGAAGCGACGCGAAACGAGGATGACAGGAAATGAGCGCGAAACCTTTGTCGCTCCTCCGCGTAGCCTTCGCAAGCCAAACTCTTCCCTTTTTTCTCCTGCATCCGATTATGAGGTCATGTGCACATGACGTGTTCGAACAAGCCGAACCCCCGTGCACGTGAGCGGCGTTTTTTTTTTGCCATCGTTGTTTTGAGGTTTTTTGCCTATTTCTGCGGCATGGTTTGGAAACACTGGCTCAGACGTGGTAGAAAAGATCAGTACAATGAGTGCGCGAACGCGTGGGAGCGTCCCACGGCTGTCGTCTGCCCGATGTGCTGACCGCTGAGACACAAACGCATGTGAAACGCCGGCAAATTAGCCCCGCATCTCGTTGCAGTTCACGGGAAAAAATGGGGAAAAATAACGCTCCACATTCCCCATTGCGTCTCATTATTGATCTAGAGATTTAATAATGTCTTCAAGCATGCAAATACATTATATACGGATGTCGTGTTAAATAAATTTTGACATATCACGTGCCACTTTTCAAAACGTTAGAGCATAGACGTCTACGTAGAGGACCAACGTCACTGCATTGCCGTGTACGTAGGACCATTCATACGCGCACATCATGCGCTCATTCTCTGGGTGGCGCCTGCAAAAGAAAGAGCGAGCAGTAGTCATCTTGAAATTTGACCCAATTCCGCGGCACTTAGCATAGCAAATTTCGACAGAAGTGACCGTGAAAGCCTTATCTAGGCATTGGTCTTGTCAGCACAAAATTGTGAAACCTGGTTAGTGGTCCTTTAGTCCGTGGGTCGTGCGTACGCGATGTATGTAGTAGGTGTGCGTCATAGTTGTACGTAGCCTCCTCCAAAGTCGCGCTAGAGGACGTGCTCACTCATTCGAACTGAGGAGGAAACACGCACACGTTAATCACAATTAAAAAGATAGTTGTTTCTCATAAAATAACCTACAGAGGCGAGTACCGGTGACGTGATCTTCAAATAAAACTTGCCGTGAATTTGATTTGATTCATATGTGGGGTTTAACGTCCCAAACCACCATAGAATAGGAGAGCGCCGTAGTGAAGGGCTCGGTGAATTTTGACCACTTGGGGTTCTTTAACGTGCACCCAAATCTGAGCACATGGGCGTAAATTATTTTTGTCTCCATCAAAAATTCAGCCACCGCAGTGGGGATTCAATCCCGTCACCTGCCGGTCAGCAGCGAGTACATTAGCCACTAGAGCACCACGGCAGAGCTTGCCTTTCATTTGATACTTACTACACAAAACTAGTACATGAAGGACACACTTTGAGCAATATCTGCCACGTTAAGCTCGCTGGGCATAACCTTCTTGGTTTTAGCGAGGTTTGGCGAGGGTGGGGCCGCAGTGCCATCAACTATAGAGGCGCTTAATTGTGGGAACTAAACAGGAAGCGCAGGCTGTAAGAAAGTTCGTGCGTGCCGCTCATTTAGTCCGGCCGTGCCACCCACTCCTTTAGTCCTCGGAATGTCCGCTGGATGGTGGTACTTCTATATGACGATTATAGTATGAAAAGATGCGAGATTGTGGTGCTTGGAGTGTTCACTAGATAGACGGACGGATGGACAGATGCACGGATGAAAAGACAGACAGGTGTACGAATGGACGAACGCTGGACGGACGAATGCACGGACGGATGGACAGAAGAACGCACGGACAGATGGATGCATGAAACGACGCACGAACGGAGGCACGGATAGATGCACGGAGAGGCAGACGCGTGGATAGACAGACGGACACAAAGGTTTATGGATGGACGCACAGGTGGACGGACGCACGAATGGACAAACGGACGGTCGCACGAACAGACGAATGAAAGCGTGGAAGCACTGATGGATGCTTCACCCTACTCATCATTATGCACTTTTTAAATATGCTGTCATTTTTTTTTCTTTGCGATATTCTAGTATATATTATTCAATGTCACTTCCTTGACGGATGTACTTAGCGGAGCCGTGGCGGACCCCGCCACTTTCGTGTGAAAATTAGCCGGAATGGGAGTTTTTTCCTGGATATGACCCCCCATATTCCCACGCCCCAATTTTATACTCCATTGTCTTGCAGTAAAGCCAGCACATGTCTTCATAAAACACCCCCTAGCCTAATGACATGGTTGTCATGAATGAAATGACCTTGTTAAACTTCCCACGTGAGCTTGGGTCTGTGGTTATAACCAAAAGCAAATCTTGTTCGCGAGGCGCGTGCGTGTCTCTCAGTGTGTGTGCGTGAGTGAATGTGTGTGTGTGCGTGCATGTGTTTACAGCAATCTGTTCAACACGGCGGCGTGAAGGTCCACATTAAATGGACGCGCCCAGCATTTTCTATGTGTTTACTACTGAGAACTATCTTACGTACGAAATGGCCACTGAACTGGCTTGGCCGTAAGCGCACGGCCTGCTAAGGTCGATAATTCGGCTTTTAGATGTTTGCGGTTTGGCGTTTTTCAGGTAATGAATTAATTGATTGATTGATCGATTCATTGAGTTTGGCCCTCCGATCATGACAGCCGCATTTATTGTGGTATAATACAACCCGGGTCACATGCGTTGCAGTCGAGTATTGACCTCAAAGCCACGGTGGTGCATTAAACTCCTTCGCAAAATGACACTATAGAGGCATCATGTCGAGCAGAAAATCAGGTTAACATATGTAGCATAATGTGGTAGAAAAGTGCAACAAGAAGTGGGTGTCATACAATCTGAATTGCTCATCGCTTGTGTCGTGGAACGCTTCTAAACTATCACAAACGGTTCCACAAATAGTTCATCCATCATTGTTCATCGTATCAACTACAGGCCCACAGAACAAAGTGCCCAAATATTGAATATGTGTACCGGGTACCTCAATTCTCTACAGAGCAATGAATATTAATATAACACGTGCTACCCTACTTTACAAAATTTATTATTGCCTTATGGCATAGCGTCACCATTGTGCGGAACGCCACAGCTTGCTCGCCCTTGACCGACTGACTCGTACAGTGCATACCTTCAAGTTTTCAAATTTTCAAGTTTTATTATTTCCAAAAACACGGTACAACATCTAAGATATACAGACGAGGGTCCCAGAGCCAGAGACTTTGCAAGACGGGGGTCCCAGCGCCAGAGACTTTGAAGAGCCAGAGACTTTGCAAGTTTACTTGTAATAGTTGGCCCAAGAGAGCTGACAGCGAGTTTTAGAAAGGCCACTCTTGTAGCTTTCGCAGAAGTTTCACGTTTGTGTGATGTTTTTTCTCAATTATGGTGATAGCGGTTATGGACACTGGTGGTGGCCGGAGACAACTGCGCCACCAGAGTGGGCTTTTGTTTTGATCTCATAATAGCTGTCGTAAGTGAGACACACTAAAAGAGATGGTCAACCCAACGAGAATTTGATTAAAACTGACATTTCGGTACATGTGAGCAGCCATACGGGAAACAAAAAGTACTGCAATACGTACCAGGCACAGAATAAATGTACTGATTGCCTTTACTGACTTTCCTTTACTGACTTTCACAAACGGAACTTTTTTGCATATTTTAACGTCAATGCGCTAAAGAGCTTCTTTCGCAGAAATTCTGGCGTCGCTGTCGTTTGTAAGCAAAAAATCATCGTTGACTGACCTAAACTTAGAGAAAAATGCAGATTAAGCAAATAATAAGAATGTATGGTTCTGAGTAGAGATTCAACCCAAGTGTTTTGCGTGGCAAGTGAGGGTTCAATTATACAATCACGCCACTGCTTGTGAGTACAGTGAAAACATCTTTCTCTGCTTGAATATGCAGTGAAAGTAACTTTTGTTCTTTACAAACACACACATTCTGTATACAGTCCTTAAAATACAACATGAAAAATTGTCGTAATAATCCACGCTATACAAGCGTTCATTCTCATAGAGCATTAGTATATGAGATTATTATATAACCTTCATAGTGTAAAGTCAGTTACCCACTGCAAAAGGCACGCACGTTAGTGCTCCCTTAAGCCTAAGTACTAGGTGCATAACAAGTTTGAGTGTTCAAATCAGTAAGTTTTTGAATTGCACACTAAAAGTAGAATATCACTATCACGTTCAAATCCTAAAGACGAAGCTTAAGGGATCGCTAATTTTTTTCTCTGGCCCCATTTTGACCTCTAAGGGGATTTAAACAACAACTAGCTCGCCAGTATGCTTCACTGAAATCAATAAAAAGCTTTCGGCAATATTATGATTGCAAAATACTAAGCAGTTTTGTGTTTGTTCTCCAGGCAACATTGAAAACTTCGGTAAGGCTGCGGACGGACTTGCATAATACACTACGAATAAAGGGATTCGTCGAGCGTTTATACTCGATAATGAAAAACGTTTACGGGAACCCCAATCAACAAAAAAAAGGTGATGAATGCACTGCTTATAAGATAAGTTCGACAGGGAAAAAAAGGCAGGGACGTCATACGAAATCAATACCGATTCTAATCTCTAAATAATCTGGGTATCATGTCTAATATCTGCCATTAGTACTATTAAGCGTCTGGTTGCCGCCAGCCTGATTCTGGTTATTTTTCGTCAATGAACTGGTGCACAAGTATTAATAAGGCAAGTCGAACTGTGTGCCACTGGTAGCATCTATATTATTATAGACTTTATTATCCTTTATTTAACTGGCGTCAGCTGTCATCATCCTGTCATATCTCCACATATTTCTGTAACCTGACACTTTATTACAATGTGTTTCAAGTTGTAAACCAGCTGACCCATGATACTAACATACTATATTTAGTACTGACAACAGCGCAAAAACAATAACAAAAATAAGTTATTAGGAAAGTTTCAGCTATCACCACTTGCTTCAAATAGCCTTAGGTGTTCCAGTTAATTTTTTTGGATATGTGACTATGACCATTTATGATTACAATAAAGATAACTTCCCAGTTGTAAACACAGAGCTTGAAAATTTATTTTTCCATACATATTTGCCTTAGCTTGACGACAAATGCATAGAAGAAAACTGGGCTCTTTTTCGAGACAAGGTTTCATCATTGGTTCACCATTGTGTCCCTAGGGTTGCAATAGGTAAAGACAAATTTAACCCTTGGTATACTAGAAGACTTAAAAATTTAGAAAACAAGAAAAAACGTTTATAGCAGAACGCAAAGCGTGCGGGCACCCATCCTGCATGGGATAAACTTCAAAGGTGTTTAGAAACCTAGTGCACCGTCTTATCTGTTGCGAAAGATAAATATTTTGAGCGTAACCTTCTCATGTCATTGAAAAATAATCCAAAGAATTTTGGAAGCAGATGTGCCCTGATCGTGACACTAGTTCATCTTCTTCGAATTGTAACAATTATCTTATACTAGACAATGGGTACCCTGAAACATTCAACATTTACTTCTCATGAGTACTTACTTTCGAAGAATATTCTACTTTCTGCGACGTTTGCTAATGTAATTTTTATTATATGACATCCACTGAAATAACCAAGGAAGGTATAACGAGTCCCATTAATGACTCTTAGTTATCCACTTCTGTAAGTATTGAATGAATAAATTGTAAATTATTAAAAAATACCATTCCCGTGTCCTCAAAATTTTTGCGTTACATTTTTGAGCAGTTCCTAACAAAAATAACTCTACGCTCTAAGTGCGAAATTGCAAAATTTGTACCGATACTTAAAAGTGGAAGCACAAGCACAGTGCAAAACTACCGTCCAATAACTCTCACATGTGTATGTTGTAAATTGCTATAGCACATTATTGCATCTCATATTTTAATCATCTAGAGTATTATAGGTTTTTTTACTATAATCAACATGGGTTCAGAAAGAGTCACTCCTGTGAAACAAAACTATTGAAACTGACGACTGACTTGCATTTTAGCAGTAATAATGACCTACAGACAGACTGCGTATTCATGGATTTCACCAAAGTTTTTGACCGAGTAGCTCATTGCCGGTTGAATTTTAAATTGTCCTCACTTCATTTAGACTCATTACCGTTATCATGGACACGTAACTTTCTTTATAACCACCAACAATTCATACTTGTTAACAATCTCTCCTCTAACCATTCCCCAGTTACCTCTGGTGTACCGCAGGGCAGCGTCTTGGGTCCATTGTTATTTCTGATTTACATAAATGATTTAACCAATAACATTTCTTCAAGCATGAGAATATTCATGAATGATTGTAATACATACCGCCCCATTACATCAGCTACTGACAACTAGGCACTCCAGTGTGATCTCAATCTTATTACCGAGTAGTGCAACACTTGGCTAATGATGCATAACACATCAAAATTTTAGGTAGTTTCATTCGGCCGTAAACATTACAATTATAATTATACGTAGCGCATTCAAGACGACTTACTAACACAAATGTCACATTACAAGTATCTTGGTGTTCACCTTTCTTCAGATCTGTCATGGTCCTTTTATAATTCTTCGGTTTGCTCTAATGCTTCAAAGTCATCTGGTTACATACGACGGAACCTAAGAAATTCACCCGCTAGTATTCGTTAACTAGCTTACCTCACATTTGTTCGCCCACAACTTAAGTTCGCATCTTTCATTTAATCTTCATATCAAAGTAACATGGTCAACGCACCAGAATCTGTCCACAATGGGGCAGCACGGTTCATATCCCGAATATACAGTTACCACAGCAGTGTCACACGAATTAGAACTGATCTTGGTCTACAGTCCTTAACAATGCCCCATGGCAGAGCCTTACAAACATTATTCCACAGGTATGTCCCCTCTGACAGGACGTGTTCACTTCATCTAGATGTCTCATCCCGAATATCCGAACGGTAACATAATAACTTGAGTGTTACATGCATATATGTTCATACATTAACATTCAACTCATCAGCGCTCCCTCGAGCCATTACATTATGGAATATCTTGCCAGACAACATAGCTTCATTGTCCAACCCTGACACAATCCAGCACCAACTAATTGCTCATTTTTACTGAAGTATTTTTTGTACAGTATTTAACAGCAAAAATTTTGTATACTTGTGTATGTATACGTGACTAAGTGTGTATGTGTATTGCACAACTATTCTGTATACATCATGCATTTATCCACTATGTAATATTGCCACAGAGATTGCTCCTACTAATTATTTTACAGAGAGGACCAACGGAACGCTATGTGAGCGTTTACAG
>NW_023612725.1:0-57125 GCF_013339725.1 Rhipicephalus microplus | reverse complement strand
AGTGAAACTCTGCAGTTCCCTTGGTAAATTTTGCAATATATTATAATGGCAATTGGTACGTGAACGATACTTTTCCAAAACTATCAAATACCAACCATAAATGTGCAACGTTGCCTAAACCGGAAAGCTTATCTCCGCCACTTTCAAGAAGATACTGTTCCCTGCGCCACTCTCCGACACACATTTATACGCACGTGTGTGAACACTGCAGGCCAGGTGAGCTGCTGCGCGAAGAACTAAACTGAAACTGAGAACACCCGTTGGCAGTTCACTAACTAACGCCATTCGATCCTAACTGTGTACTTCCCATCATTCCCACAATAGTGAACGACCGCGCCGCCCGAGTTTCCACAAGGTTTTACCACGAATCTGTAAGAGCTTCAGCAGGAGCAAGAGAAAAACTACCGCCCAAGCACTCCGTACAAATGGTTACCCAGCGAAAGATGAAAAGTGGGTCCCGGTGTTCAGCAGTGGGTTGAACCTGACGCTCCACTGAAGTATTTCGCATTTCACATGTTCCACATGTTCATGCTTCTTATTCTGGTTAGACGCACGTTTCGCTTGGCATGCTGCAGTGTTTATTTCACATTATTCACAGTACAATAGGGTCATTGCATCTTTGCTTCAAACGTGTACTCCATTTCATGCAGAGCATCCATTGTTGTGGAAGCTAGCGCAATATCTTACACAGGTTGCATTCTTATCAGTAAATATTTCATTGATTTACGAGCAAATGTGTTACCCTCTACTTACTTTATGTGGTCCATTTTATGCAGAGCATGCAGTGTTGTGGAAGCTAGCGCGATTTTACACGGGTTGCGTTCTTACTAGTAAATTTTTTAATGTTTCTACGAGCAAATTCGTTACCATCTATTCTACGTGGACAAAGTAATAACTTCTGAGAGTTCGTCGTATGTCCCCGTTTACATGTCGTGTAAAAACTATGTGTGTATTGATGTTTCTTTCAGGTTTTAAATTCATGTAACGGGGCCTAGGCATTTTTTTGGGTGGAGGAGGGAGCACCTTTATTTGAAATGTGGGCTGGGCACGCCGATGTAGGGCACATTGTGCTCGTTTTTCGGTGGTTGGATGCATAACCCTTATTATTTTCCTTGGAACGCACTCTTGAACGTTGCGGACCACTTTTACGTGGGAGCAGAGCGAATACCCTCTGCTGCGTCGCAGACCCATTGAAATGGTAAAATATTTCCGGGGTAGGAGGGGTGGTACGTGCCCTCAGCGCCACTCCTTGGCTACCAGGGCCATATCTAGGGGGTGGCACAC
Organism: Rhipicephalus microplus; assembly: GCF_013339725.1. NCBI lineage: Eukaryota > Metazoa > Arthropoda > Arachnida > Ixodida > Ixodidae > Rhipicephalus > Rhipicephalus microplus. The sequence goes on along the minus strand of NW_023612725.1, from coordinate 55,841 downwards.
TGAACACGTACCCACCCCCCCCCCCCCAAAAAAAAAACTTTGTCCCCATGGCATAGAGCGCCGAAAATGGCCATTTTAAGGGGGTGACCTTCCCGAAATCGAGGTGGTGCCTCCCCTCTCCCCCATTCGAAAAAATTTCTGGCTACGCGTCTTCTGCCTACACCGCTGCCATGTAATCCTTTGACAGCTTTTATGCTACGCCGTTAAGAAGTAAGGTAGCTATGGCTTTGTTACACGTTTTCACCTAAACTAAGTGGTACTTTAAATGATATCAGTTCAGTCAACTCATCTGCCTTTCCCTTATGATCTCTCTGTATTGCTCACTATCTATCTATCTATCTATCTATCTATCTATCTATCTATCTATCTATCTATCTATCTATCTTTATGTCTGTCTATATCTAAACCATCTACTATCTGTCTATCTGTCTGTCTGTCTGTCTGTCGTCTGTCTGTCTGTCTGTCTGTCTGTCTGTCTGTGTCTGTCTGTCTGTTTTACATACAATAAGCATGCACCACCCAGCCTAGCAACAAACACTACAGGACACTGCGTTATTTTATCTAAATGATGAACATGTTCTTAGGTGACACTTCAGAATATTTTGTTCTCGAAATAACTTGCGGATGTTCACGGTGCAGCGGCTTCGCCAAACGTAATTGATAGTTGTGGCCAAACTCGGAGTGTATCAGTCGATAAATATTATGCCTCAGCTCATTTCTTAAAGCTCCATGAATATTGTTTCTACACCGATAGCTATTGCAACACAATTTTATTGCTTCATTCAGTGTTTCAGTAGAAACTGCTCACAAGAACTCTGCGCAAATTTCATGCATTATGTTTTTAGGAAGCTCTGTAAGAAAACTTGCCTAAATTGTATCGGACTTACTGAATTTCGTAATTTAACCCCGCACTTTGCTGCTGGAAGTTATCAACGCCACCGCGTGGAAAATGTTAGATATTATCATTTTCTGATCTACAGTGAAAAAATCACATAACTGGACTGATCCACATGTTTTCTTATTTATTTATGACAGCCATTCACTACAACCAAACAATGTATTGCGCCAAAACGTACAACTATAGCAGTCTCTCGCGTACTCTGACGACGCGAGTAATGCTATGGAAAAGAAACCTCCGATTAGCAATATATGTGAATTACATCGATTCTTCTATTGCGTAGGGTGGCCGCAAGATGTCCGGGCAAAGCACATGTCCTGTTAATATAACAATGGAAGAAGCTCTGGAGGTGAGATTTTACCACTTAAAAGAGCAATGCTCTTTCATTATAGTGATGAGTAATTGATTATAAATCACTATTCTGATTGTAACTCTTTGTTTCCAATATGTGATGTGATAGTCCCAAATTATTCGTAGTAAAAAAGAACCTGTGAATTTTTATGAAATATATGCTGTTTAAAACAGTAAAAAGTTAATACCACGTGTGAAAAAATATCAATGGTTGCTGTTACTAAAGTTCGCAATGATTTTTTAATTTTTTAACTATCTGCAAAGCGACGCTCAAGCGTAGAGGTACGCTGGTTTTGACTACTACCTTATTGGGCAAGCTGCCCGCTCAGCCCTTACAGAAGATCATAAACTCCGACTACCACTTTCTAGGACAGATGCTGCACGAAAGCTCCGCAGGCTTGCTCGCCAGCAAACCACATCACAATGGAATCAGCCACACTAAGCATGCCCGACTGTACTCGCTTGACCCTACGCTAAGTCTTCAAGTCCCGCCGAGGCTTTGCCTAGCAGACCAGGCCCGTTATGCAGGCTGTGTTGGGCGTTGCGTTTACCAACGCCTACGCTTTCCGCATTGGGAGGGCCGACACCGCAGCCTGTGGCCACTGTGGCAAAGAAGAAACGATCCAACATATTCTTTGTGACTGCCTAGCGTATAGTAAACAACGACTGTGCCTTCACAAGGAACTCGGCAAATTAGATAATCAACCTCTGTCGGAGCAAGGAATTTTACAATATCGACAAGATGCAACTTCACAGAAGAAGGCCCTGAAAGCGCTACTACACTTTTTGCGATCGACCGGCCTTACTGAACGGTCGTAGCTAGGACGCCTTCCTGTGTGTGTATTCGTTTTCACGTGAATGCGAGTGCGTTTTTTTTTTTTCTCTATCTACCCCTCTTTCTTGCCCCTACTTCCCCGCCCCCAGCGCTGGGTAGCAAACCAGATGCCAATATCTGGTTAACCTCCCGGCCTTTCCTTCTCCTTCTCTCTCTCTCTCCTCTCTCTTTCTTAATGTGATCTGTTTGTACCATACGTAAAATGCAGCTTCATCCGTGTTTATATATTATTCTGTGCCATTTCAGAAACTGGGCTGAACTCGGAGGCATCAGGATTGTATGGCAGAATTGTGTCGAGTGTGCTGCAGGGGTCACGACCATATAAAAAAAAAATGGAGAAAAGCCCGTTGTTGATTGAATCGCCGTATTGTAGGCATACGTCACGAAAGGAAGGACAACGTCCCAATTGGAGTGGTCCGAATCAATATACATAGCGAGCATGTCTCCGAGAGTTCTATTGAAACGTTCCGTTAGGCCGTTCGTCTGAGGGTGGTAGGCTGTTGATGTGCGGTGTACCGTGCGGCATGAATGTAAGAGCTGCTGCAGAACTTCGGACAAGAATACACGGCCCCTGTCACTCAGGAGCTCCCGTGGTGCACCATGACGAAGAACAAAGCGATGCAAGATGAAGGTTGCAACGTCACGAGCACCAGCCGAAGGTAGCGCTGCCGTTTCGGCGTACCTTGTCAGATGGTCGGCAGCCACAATCACCCATCGATTACCACCAACAGAGCACGGTAGCGGGCCGTATAGGTCAATCCCAACACGGTCAAATGGGCGTGCAGGACATGGTAAAGGCTGCAGTTGACCGGGTGAATGAGGGAATGTCTTGCGCTGCTGACACAGGAAATGAGCGAATGTGTTTGCGTACAAACGTGTACATACCCCCCAGTAGTAACGTTGGCGGATCCGTTCATACGTCTTTAGCGCCCGGCGTGTGCGTGTTGAGGCTCAGCATGAAAATATTCGCAGATATCAGAGCGCATATGGCTGGGTATGACTAGCAGCCATTTACGACCCACCACTTGATAGTTGCGACGGTATAACAGGCCATCTCGTATGGCGAAATGCGTTGCTTGGCGGCGAAGAGCACGAGGGTAACCGGAAGTTGATGTGTCAGAAAGCATATTCAAGAGCGAGACAATCCAAGGGTCTTTCCGCTGTTCGGATGGCATGTCTGTGACGCTGACGGAGCAGAGGGGGGTAAAGGGCTGATATTTCCGATTCATCAGATTTCACGGGGGATCGTGAAAGCGCCTCTGCGTCAGAGTGCTTTCGCCGATCGGTAGACGACGCGTAGTCGTTCCTGGAGGCGTAGTGCCAAACGTCCGAGGCGCCAGAAGGATCTTCGTGAAGCACCAAACAGAGTGCGTGATGGTCTGTTACCACTTCAAAAGTTTGGCCGTACAAATAGGGGCGAAACTTGTTTAACGCCACACAATCGCCAGGCACTCTTTTTCAGTAACGAATAGTTGGTTCTGCCTTAGTAGGGCGCGGTGGCATAGGCGACCACATACTCCGTAAACCTGGTTTGCGTGCGCGAGTACTGCACCAAGGCCGACGCCACTTGCATCAGGGTTTTCGGTCGGCGCAGTAGGGTCGTAATGACGCAGTACGGGTGGTGAGGTAAGAGTGGCGCAGTGTTGTGAAGGATTCGTCACAGGCTTCTGTCCAATTCGAAAGATCTGCAGGGCCAGCAAGGAGTTTGGTGAGTGGAGCGATGATGGAGGCAAGTTCCGGACCAAAACGACCGAAAATAGGAGCACAGGCCCACAAAGCTCCGTAGTTCTTTAACAGTAGTCGGCTTAGGAAACTCGGCAACAGCACGAAGCTTGTCAGGGTCGGGAAGAATGCCGGCTTTCGAGACGACATGACCAGTTGGGAGTTGTTTAGCCCCGAAGTGACACTTCTTCAGGTTAAGCTGAAGCCTGGCGTTTGTAAGGCACTGTAGAATCCTACGCAGACGAGTGAGATGGGAAGTGAAATTGGGTGAAAAGACCACAACGTCATCAAGATAGCACAAGAGATGTTCCATTTGAGACCGCGTAAAATGCTGTCCATCATTCGCTCGAATGTGGCGGGCGCATTGCAGAGTCCGAATGGCATTACGGTGAATTCATAGAGACCATCTGGTGTGACGAACGCCGTTTTTGGACGATCAGACTCAGCCATTGGGACCTGCCAATAGCCTGAGCGAAGGTCAAGCGAGGAAAAGAATTCTGCACCTTGGAGACAATCGAGAGCGTCGTCTATGCGGGGAAGAGGGTAAACATCTTTCCTCGTAATGTTGTTTAGGCGCCTGTAGTCTACGCAGAACCGTATCGAACCATCCTTTTTTTGACGAGTACAACTGGTGAAGACCAAGGACTACAAGAAGGCTTGATGACTCCACGCTGTAGCATGTCGTCTACTTGTTCTGCAATTACGCGACGCTCTGCCGGAGACACACGATAGGGGCGCTGGCGCAAAGGAGTACTCTTTCCTGTGTCAATTGTGTGCACAATTGCGTTCGTTCTTCCTAGAACCGCTTGGGGAAAGTCGAACGAATGCCTGAATTCGTGTAACAGGGTAAGAAGCTGCTCTCGTTGAGCCGGGGCTAGATGGCAGTCAATAGAACGATGAAATGCATCGGAGGACACACTGTTCGAGGCAAAGTGAGGAACCAACGCGTTCAGTTCCATATTCGGCTTGGTGTCGGAGAAATCGGCAGGCACGATAGTACCTTCATCGATAAGCTGAATGTGGCCGAGCGTCTCGTTGCGGCGCAAACTGAGGGGGCACGAGTTCGGATTGGAAATAAATATTCCGGTAGTGTCTTTACAAAGCGCAAGAACGGCGAATGGCAGCGATGTGTGATGGCGGCTACCAAAGATGTGAGATGGCGTGAATAGGACGGTAGCGTCAGAAAGTGAAGTGCAGCAGGCAGGGACAAACTGGGCGCTGAAAGGAGGAAGGTCTATGTCCGTCGCGACGACAAGGTTAGCCACACTAGATACGGCCGCATCAACAGAAGGCGCATCACGAAACGGTAACAGCTCCACTTCGGCCCGAGCGCAGTCCACGACGGCAAGATGACGTGATAGGAAATCCCATCCTAGGATGACATCGTGGGAACATGAAGCCAACACGTGAAAGTCAATGATGTACAACACGTCTCAATAACAACTTTTGCCGTACAAGCCGCGACGGTCAATTTGTTGGGCGCTCGCAGGGCTCAGAAGAAACTACGGGAGAAGCATCGTCACTTTACGAAGAGAGCGGCAGAGTCTTTGGCTAACACAGATATCGCGGCACCGGTATCGATGAGTGCAAGTGTTCGTACACCTTCGACGATTACCGATAAGAGTGGCGGGAGACAGGCGAGGACTTAAACAATTAGACGATGAGCAGCTCGTGCCTCCGGAGCTGCGGAGTTAGTTTTCCGTCTCAATGGAGGAGGTCGTCGACGCATAGGCGACACGGACGACGACTGGTGAAGGGAAGGTGAGCGGGAAGTAGAACGTCGAGAAGCGGAGGTTCGGGTACGGAAGCAGCTTGCGGCATCGCGTTCGTGAACTTCATGTGGCACGTAAGGCGCGCGGCTGAAGACCGAAACGAGTGTCAGGGGTATCTTGGTGTATTAGCTGCGAAGCGCCGACGACATAGACGCGCAACGTGACCTGGAATCTCGCAAAAAGTAGCATATCGGCCGGTTGTCAGCAGTGCGCAAGGATTTCCAGCATGCTGCTGTGTAGCTGGAAACGGCGCGGTAGAAGGTCGCACAGGTTGTGGCGTATACAATGGCAGACGAGGCGGAGGCATTGCCGCGACGGCCGCATAAGTCAGTGGCGCGGCAACAGGTGTTGATGGAGAGGCAGGCGTAGGTAATGGCAACGCCTCGGAGACCTGCTCCTGAATAGCTTGTCTGATTGTCGGCGTTAGACGGTTCGTTGGTGCTTCGGTGGTCGGCAGATACGAGACACACGAAAGCTGTCGTGCGACCTCTTCACGTACATATACTTTTATCTGCTCCAGCAGGGTGCTGTCACCACTGACGGCCAGGGAAGCGAGAGAGTCGTCTGCTGTCGTTGACCTCCGAACTAATGCACGTTGCTTGCGAATCTCTTCCAAGTTCTGGCACAAGGTTACAAGTTCGGATACGGTACTTGGGCCCTTTGCCAGCAACATTTGGAAGGCATCATCGTCTATTCCTTTCAAGATATGCCTGATCTTTTCTTGCTCGGTCATCTCAGAGTTAAAGCGCCGGCATAAATCGATAACATCTTCAATGTAGCTAGTGAAGTTTTCGCCCTGCCTTTGCGCTCGTCCGCGTAGGCGCTGTTCAGCACGCAGTTTGCGCACTGCGGGGCGATCGAACACAGCTGCAAGGGTGGTCTTGAACGCGGCCCAAGTGGTAAATTCCGTACGGTGGTTTGTGAACCACAGGCTGGCGACGTCTTTGAGATAAAATGGGACGTACTCCAATTTCGAGGGGTCGTCCCACTTGTTGGCGGCGCTCACCTTTTCAAACAGCTGCAACCAGTCTTCCACATCTTGGTCCTCGGCGCCGCTGAAGAAGGGGGGATCTCGTTGGCGCAGGGTGGTAGGTACGATGACCAGTTGAGATTGGGCCGTGCTCTGCAGGGGGGTGCCTTGCTCGGTCGTCTGATCAGGCATTGCTGATGCAGTGGGTAGCTTCCGGCTTCGAAGTTCCAGGTTTGCGTACCCAGCACACTTCCACCACTTTGCAAGGGAGTTTAATAGCGACGCCAGGTAGTAGGCAGGCAGCCGGTAGGAACAGAAATGCTCGAGCCGTCCAGCGTCTACAGCTCGTGCACACACTCGCGCTTCGCTCTCCGAGAGAGATGGTCCCACTAGTCAGTGCCTTGCGAATTCCCCACTACACAACTATTACTTTGCCTTACCGCACACCAGTGTTGATACCCCAGTTTGCATAATTTTAGAAATATTACAGTTCTTTCAGAATATGGCCTAAAACATGTCACCTGTGGACCTCGAAACATTTTCTGCATATAATATGAGCTGATGATATGCCGCGTAAGAGTTCTAAGCATAATTTTTAATCTGCATGTGATTGCAGTGTTGCAGCGACTTTTTTATTTTTTATTTTTCGTGGTTCTGATTGGGACCGTTGAGTTAGAGGAAAATTTTCAAGAGTGTTTGCATTGGAAATCTCAGTCTGTGTTGTCTCTGTGAGCATCCATTTTACAAGTAGTTATCATTCGTTTTAAAGAATAGCGATGAGTACGTATATATTGCGGCAATACATTACTAAACCTAAGCTGTATAACAGTTCACTGTTATGCAGCTTAGTCTGGGTATTGTATTGCCGCAGTCTGTTGTGGCTTGGAGAATGAATTTGGAAGGTTAGTTCAAGGGATTTTATTGTTTACTGTTCCTAAAATCACTTTTGTTTCTTTGTGCTATACCTTACCAATGTGTCATGTATGAAGTAGTGCAAGAATCAAATACATTGAATTACTTCTGCCCCTTTGTGCAGACATGGTACCTGGTCTGAATGTTATATACCATTTGAAAAGAATTTAGCTATATACTGCAGTAAAATATCTCTTCAGTTTGCACCCAGTCACTCAGCCTCTGAAACCATCTGAGATCATTATTCGCTCATTCGTATCTTGCCGAGACCAGAGCATTCTTTTTAGCAAACCGAAAATCGCTTAATATTTTTTGTGCTGGAACTACGGCACCTTCTGGGACGTCCTTCAGCACAATTTGAAACAGCACTTATTTCTGAAGAGACAAGATATTTCATTTCGTCTAGCATAAAACAAGGGCAGGGCGCCGTGGGATTAAGTGATACTGCTGCGTCTTCGCAGTATATCGAATCCTGGATTAAATGGCAGCTCGCGAGTGAGATTTATTGAATGTTCAATTCGATAGCACTTAAAATCAATAGAGTACATGTTCATTCGTAGAACAAAAAGGATCTACGAAATGGAAGAAATGCAATCCACAAGTACAAGGCCATTTGGAAATGAGGCAGCTTGACGATGTTTGTGATTGCTCTAATTTGCATAGCCATTCTTGCCTTTTTCTTTATTGCATATCCTGGCAGGCTTGCCAAGTTTGTGGTGGTAGAATGTGGGCCCAGGATCTGGAATAATTCAAATGGCAATCTGGTGACTCCGTACACGCAACGCGTACTTTGGTACACAACCGACTTTACTCTAACCGCGTCGCGTTCCAACTGCTCGAGCCGCGAGTGCCATTCATTCATCCTGTTTGTCGTCTTCTCATCCAATGCGTGCCGCCGAGCAGAACTGCCGTTCCCTCCTCGCCCCGTCAAAGGCCATGCGATCCACATCATCACAATATATTATGATAATAATGCACATGGGGCATAAGGAAGTAAGAAAGAAAAAAGCGTGAACGCAGCTTTCAGTTAAAGGCAGTGCTGCATAGACTTCTCAACTCTGCATAGCCAGTTACATTCCACTTGGCGCATCTGATATGTCTGATATATACCATTACTGCATTGATAGAATTAAACATCACTTCAGTGTGCTTTTTTTTTTTACTATGGCGTGCTTCTGAGCCCAGGTGGCTTGACTGCGTGATATACGCAGTAACTCCACTTTATGGTAGAAGACGATTGTTCAAGATAAGTGGAAGATCTTCGAGTTTGAAAATTTTAAGTTTAGTGTCAGTCGGCTTCCTTTGCGAATGCTTAGTTTTTGATGCTTTCGGCATGGTTTTTTGAAGCAGTGAAAAACTGAATTCACTGTGCACAAAAACATACGCACAGCGTGACCGGTCCTATGACAAGCACAAGGCGAAATGCATGGCCGCCGTGCTGCCCTCTGTGGAGGCATCGATGCGCGAGAAGGAGGCCTGCCGTATCGTCGTCGAAGCCACAAACATGAGCAGCGCCGCGTTCTGGACTGTTACACAGGTAACGAGCTGGCTCCGCTTCTTTCTGTTCGCGTATAGTATGCTCAGGCGACCATCATTCTGCATTGAACCATACATTAGCATATCACGCACTGCCATCACTTACTATCGCGCATTCAGTGTGGCAGTGACGTAAAACACGTTACACTGTTAAAAGAAACACACAATCTCTCATGCTGTTTGCATCATAACTACATTAGCATGTAGCTGTGATGTTTCCATTGCAACTACACGGTGTTTCCATCATAACTACAAAGTTCAGTCGCCTTAACTACATGTTTGCATCATAACTGCAGCAAAATAGAGAGTTGGGCTAGTTGTCTGGTATGCAATCTGCAGTGTTCGTGCATTCTGCAGCTCGATCTACACGACTGAGCATAACCTGATGCATGTTCCCTTCCTTAAATCCCGGTGCTCCTGCTCATGACAGCGAAATATACTTGTACACACCGCCATCGGAAAAGTTCTCCCATCCGCAGTATAATTTTCTATGCAAGTATAAGTCTAGCACACGTAAAGCAAATGGTGCTCGCCAAGGAAAAGCAGAACTTTGGCACTGAACGAAAGGAGCAATATTAGAAGTTGCGTTTTTATTTCAGGACATCTCTTTTAGCCTTTCTCGTTACGTAATTGAATATCTATAAATTATTTTCGAGCGAAGATTTGCCAGTTTAGCCCCTGCTTCTTTTTTTCTCCGTGAAAGAGGATGCTTACAAGGTGCGTTGAACTCTTTAAATGATTTGAAAATTTTAGTTGTGAATCCAGTCATATTAAACAGTTGAAACTACGCACACGCAAGGCACCTTGCGGACTCGATTTTTATAGTAATTCGGTGGGTCTATCCTTACTCTCATTGACACTTGTGACTATCACCGGCTGCACTACCAAATAAGTTGCAACCCCACTGGTCACCAATAGCCATTTCCGTCTCAAAGGCACTAATTCGGCTCAATCGCTCGCAAATCTATCTATAGGTCGCGCGACTGCTGTCGCAAACCTCCTTAGCAATCGCATGTGCTCGAAGAAAAGTACAGTTTAAGGTAAAATGACTATGCGAACAGACGTTCATTCTATGGTAACTTGTATAAGCAGGACACAAGTGCGAGCATCGGTCGCCTCGAATTGCCATTTGGTCCCCAGTGGCAAACAATCGTGCCACTGTTGATAGTCGCAGATGTGATTGATGCTTTACAGCGCTCTTTATATTACGTGAACACTATTCTTTTTTCTTTTACCCAAACGCCGTAGAAACGTAGTGACCAGAACGCTCCACGCCTTAAGCTAAGCGCCTCGTGGGGGCTCACGAAGCTTTGGGATGAGCCATGCGAAAAAAAGTCTCCGCATTCTCTCAACTCAAACAAGCGATCCAAAAGCAAAGTGAAGGGGGAACTCATGCACCTGTTGGTCACAAGGACTGTTTGTACCACACACCAGTTTTTCGCCGAAACAATCTCCGGCTCATGAAATTTTACGGGTTTCGGCTTATAAGCCCCAGATCAGGTATTTCAGAATAGAAAGTTCAAGAGTGGAGTCTAGAATTCGTAAGCTCCATAAAATTTAATGAATAGCGAAAAAAAAAATAGTCCCATTGAAATTTTTTCAGTGAGTGCTTTCTTACATAGGAAATGCAAACGAAAACAGTTTTAACTACCCTTTGCGTTTGGGGTATCATTTCTTTAGCGAAATCATGAGACTGCAGCCGTAAGCATATATTTATTCGCGGACCAGAAACGTTCAGTCCAAGAAACGTTGGAAAAAAATTTGATGAGTTGTGAAAAAAAAACATTATGCACAGTGATTTAAAAAGCGAGCTGACATAATCCTGCAGTTTTGAAAGTGAAGCAACCGTTTTGCTAAGCAGTGTAAACTGGGAGAGAAGATAACGAGGCGCATGTGCTCATTCTCTCTAACTACAAAATCACCAAAAGGGTCTGTCACAACTGATAGTGGTATCCTATGCGTCAGAGAGAATTCTTTACTGAAGTATAAGATTGTTTGTCTTGTAATTATTGCATTATGAAATGAACTACTTTAACAGAGGCTGCCAAAGCTCTTCAAGATTTTATAGTTTTGATGTTGCTATCCAAAATTATATAATGTGTCCGAAACAAAAGTGGTGGCAAAGCAGCGTGGAAAACACGTGACTTCGTCAGATTTTTGTTTCTTACGGTCGGCGTTCACACCCTGTGATGTCATCAATGTAAGAGGCAAATTGTTGATAACAGGCCTTATTTAAATACATTGTCTCTTGGCAATGTCCTGAGGGCTGTTCATGTTTATAAATAGCGCGTAGTGGCATGTATGAAACACGAATTGCGTTTTTACTACAAACGCGTGCTGTCTTTTGCATTAGGGCGGCCATGAGATGTCTGATAATGTAGGTTACGTAACTCTTTTTCAGGTTCGAAGGTGCATAGCAGACAGTGTCATGTTTCCGGATGCCGATGAGGTAAGACTATGGTTCAAATGATAATGTGTAAATATAGCTGCAGCTGCTTCGAAAAGTGCGCTTGTGGTACACAATTCCGATTACAAATACAGCGCAATGGTAAGTTAAACGATTCAGTGGGGTACTTTTTCAAACTAATATGTCAAAAATACTAACTAAGCTCATTCAAACTCTACTGCTAGACGCTCAAAATCATCCCACAAGACCATTTATTCATACAGGCGTCATCGCAAATTCATATAGTGCCCGTTTAAAACAACAGTTTGGAAAATCATGCGCCTAATGACGACCAGATCGAAACGTGCTGCTCATTTTTTACGCACGAATGACGCACGAAACGTACTCACAGGTACAGATGAACGCGAATAAGCGTCTCAGTTGTTACTTCGCTGTGTCTGAAAAGCGCACCCTTTTCGCAAACGGAGACTGTAATGGTTCCAGTGACCTTTGTGGGCCCGGTAACTACAACGAAATTGTTGCAATGATAGCTGAAGGCCAGCCAAGACTTGCGATCCTCCCCACCGCGGCATAAGGGCGCACGAGCGAGCGTCCACCTCTCTCCTCTTCGGGGGGCTAAGTAAGAGGGAGCGATAAGAGAACACGATGAAAATACGGTAGCCCCTCCGCCCCCCCCCCCCTCCGTCAAGGTGTCCGCCAACAACAGCAAGTGGTAGATATAAATAGCTTGCCGTTTGAACACTGCAGGAAGTTCACATTCTCGACGCTGAGGTCCCATGTTCGATTCCGCGTGCAGGAGTCTTCTTTCTGGATTTTTTTCTCGTGTTTTTTATTATAGATGCGTATACATACACGGTGCATGACATCGACGACCACGCCAAAGCCGGCGGCGAAATCCAGCCGAGAGTGTTCATATAATAGCCATCGCAATAGAAAGTCAATAGGACTACATCACAATTTTCGTATTGATGGCACATCTTCAAGTTACAGTACGTCTCGCGCTATTGGAATAATACACGCCAGGTGAGAGAGAGAGTGTGTGTGTGTGTGTGTGTGTGTGTTTGTGTGTATGTGTGTGTGTGTGTGTGTGTGCGTGCGTGTGTGTGTGTGTGTGTGTGTGTGCGTGCGTGCGTGCGTGCGCGTGTGTGTGTGTGTGTGTGTGTGTGTGTGTGTGTGTGTGTGTGTGTGTGTGTGTGTGGTGTGTGTGTGTGTGTGTGTGTGTGTGTGTGTGTGTGTGTGTGTGTGTGTGTGTGTGTGTGTGTGTGTGTGTGTGTGTGTGTGTGTGTGTGTGTGTGTTGTGTGTGTGTGTGTGTGTGAAACCGGGACGGCACAGAGGTAATTGCGCTCTTGCAGGAGCAGCTTGACCTGGAGTCGAAGCGGGCGGTTTGTCTTCGTGAGGCCCTACCGGATACGCCTGAAGCTGAACGGGCTGTCGCATTTCGCCGGGCTGCCCAGGAGGCCAATTCACTCACAAAACGGCACACTGATCTGAGGCAGAAAGTAAGTGTCCTTGAAGGACTGTCTTTCGAGAGGCTCATAACGAAACTTACGTTTTCAGAGAGGTCATACAAACAGTGCGACATTAGCCCCGACACTTAAGTGTCATGGAAAGCGGTGGTGTCGTTCCTTAGCAATTCTATTATAATGGCTAGTTACAAGCAAATGAATAGATGGATGGACTATGAACGTCTTCTTCATAACGGGGTGTTGAATTGTGTGCCACGCAGCTTGACAAAAAAACGTTTTTTTTTTTGTTTTTTCAAGTTGGTCTCATGGTTTTCAAGTTGGTCTACTTAAAATAAATCGATCTTGCTATAGTAGAAAAATCAGTTTATCGTCCAGTTTTTCTACAATTGCAACAGAATGACCTTCTTTTTCCAGCTATTTTTTTTCATTTCGCTCTTGTTCTCATCCGCCAATAGTATAACCATCTCTTAGATATTTGTATCGTGGACGTGTTTTCTCTTAAGCCCGAAACTTCATGTAGGCCTGTGCTCAAATGTATACCTGGATGGACATCTCCGCATTCACTCAGAATGTCGAGAATCAAAGCTAAATCTCCCTCTATCTAATAAACTTAATTCGGCCTCTATCTAAATGCCCCGTTGCAGTGGTAGCATTATCATGGTGTTGATATTTTTGTGTTCTTTAAAACTCCGTGCAGAGATTTTATGTTTGCACCACACCTCGTCAAAGCATTGTGGCATGAAGCATGTTGTGGTGCAGCAGAATCCCATCGCTGATTGGCTGAAGGCTGTTATTTTGAAGAATTCTGGACGGTGTTAACGAGTTTTTGCAGCTGGCACAACCAGCTCGAGAGGCAATTGGACCAACATATACGTTTTGTTCTCTCATGTTCGGTGAATCTGCTCAACTAGAAACATTCTTGAAGGACGTCAAATGCATCACCATCTTTTTTGCTTTATTCTTGCTGGTAAAATCATTATTTTCTACAATTTTCTACAATACAGATGGGCTGTGAGCTTCCCAACATCGTTTATTCCTAATAAAAATTGGCTTTTTCTCGGTCATCTTATTCTTCTTCTTTTCATTCTTAACCCCCATCTTCACTACTGTAAGGAATCGTGGCAGAGGTGATGAGTAACCTAATCTCTTGATATTTTTAACATCATAAAAAGAAGTCGACAGCCTCAACATCACTGCCTTTGATAATATTATAGGTACAATGCTTACTCGATGCTGTGCAATCACGTGAATGGAGACAGTTTCGTGCTCCGCATGAAAGCTTTAGAGAACGTTAACAGGGCCGACTTCCCACAAGGTGCAAAGCTTATGGTAGCAATGTTACCAGCGTGCACATCTGTAAGGTAGAATTGTGAATCTCTTAAACACACAGGCACAAAAAAACCTCCATGCAAAGGAATGCGCACTATGCATTCGAGGAACAATATAAATAGGTGGGCTTGTCGTATCTGTTTTACATGCCCAGTTTCTGTGCCAGAAAATTTGGGGAAAAAATTTTGATAGATGTCACACTACACTTTAGTTCAGCACGATTCTTCATCATGAATCTTGAATTATTTGTGTGTGTGGACTTTCATTGTTAGTCTATTACGATTCGCTGCTCTTTAGGCTGATTGTCAAATTTGCACGTACATTGCACTAAGTAATTATCGTCATGTTATATTTCAGCTGGAAACCTGCATGCACGAATACCTGCTGCATATTGAGGCAAGTGAACATGTTTATATTCTTCTGTGACAGAAAATCAATCGTTGTGTTGTTATCGTATAAAAACAAACGTTTTTACCGTGCGGATAGCCAGTTCAAACTTAACTAACGTATCTAAGAAGCTGCTATTTCCAGGGTTCCGTACGGTTTAGTCTTCATATGTATTGTTGAGATATAACATTACAAAACCACGATATGATTATGATAGGGCTCCGGAAATTTCGGCCACCCGGGGTTCTTTAACGTGCAGCTCAAACAAAGTACACAGGAATCGAAAATTTTCATCTTTATCGAAAATGTGACCGTCATGGCCGAGACTCGATCCCACAACTTGCGGGTCAGCAGCTGAAAACACTTTAGTCTCTAGACCTCCGTGGCGGCTAAGATTAGTCTTAAAAAACAGTGACACCTACGCGCCTCTTGCGTGACCACCAAGGTACCCAGTAAGCCTCGATTCACGATCTCAATCTAAAAGGCTCTTAGTCTCTTCGTATAAACGAGATTATCATTGGTGAGTAATGAACCATATCACATAATAGCTTGTGTGGTGAATTAGTGTAGTAGCGAGCAAATAGGGGCTTGGAAGCTCGATAGCTACAGTTACATTTAAATTGTCGTGATTACTTGCCATATATATTATTCGTGCTTCTTTTATGCAATCTGTGGACTCCTTTTTTGATCTAACCTAACACATCATGTCATATCATTGATGTTTTGTTTTCATGATTTTTATAATTAAACAGCATTTATTTCACAGTTCGCACACGTCTACATTTCTCATTTTCTGAGCCAAAAACACGTGATATAGTTGCCAAGCTGCATTCAGGAACGTCTACACTACTTACCTAATGGTCCAGCGAGGTTTCGTGAAATGATTTTTTTTAATTTTCGTAAGTATGACAAAATTTGGTGCACTTCAGAAAAAAATTTATTCTGTTGCTATCAGTACAGATCGTTATATTGAACCGACCTGAATGGCGAAACCTGTTAAGTCGGTTCTCAATGGCTTACTTTGGAAATAAGTATAAAAAGACACGCGAAAAGAAGAGCTTGCGCGTTCGGTAAGCTATGCGAGTCATTTCGCCTAATACTTTCATTCTCATATCGCACAGTTCGTACATTTACTGCTTCTGCTCATTTAACGAAACTTCACTAGCGCCGTGGACGAATTCATCGTATACGGAATGGTCACATTGATGGAAAGGCAGTGTAATTAGCTACATAGTTTGTTACAGTTTTTCACGCGATTTCTTTTTATTTTTTTTATTTTCAACACATTGTTAACGTATTGGAGGGTTCTTATAGCAATGGGAGTAAATCGAAAAGCACAAAGCACAAATAACAGCCACAACAAAAGTAACAATACAATTTGGGCGGAGCAGCGTTGCTGAACAAGTAAAAATTAAGAAGAAAGAAACTTCATGCATGAATAAAGTGATAGTGAATGCCCTATTAATTTTATACAATCGTGAAAAGGATAAAAAAGTTGATACATTAGCAACAATTGATGTAAATACAAATATTAGCAAGCAACCCAATACAAGGTGACAATCGTAGAATCAAAAATGAAAATACATTGCATACTATGTTGTCAGGCGTATTATTGAGTGCTATGCGCATTTTGCTATATTTCTATGAATCTATCAACTGTATGATGTTCGGCTATAAGTCGGCCAAGAGTCAATGATTGTTGAATGCATCTAGGAAAAAAAATATTATTAGAATGTAATGTTATACGAGTATACTTGCAGAGTGTGATCATGTGAGTCGAAGTGGAGATAACAAGCCCGTGCCAAGTATTACCTTGGATTAAAGGGAAACTGAAGACGTTATAAAACTCAACAGAACTTCGTGGTTAACCCACATTACTGTTGACGACGGCTTAAATTTTCCCGCTATTGTTGCAGCGAGTGCTTTAGAATATGCGAAATAAGATCTTGTTTTCGTCTGCCCATGTGAGCCCGCTGAAAGTCTGCGAAACTTACGTCATGTTCACTTCCTTTGGGAGAAGCCATGCTGTACACTGACGCCTGATTCTTCCCACTCACTGAATGGAAGTGCAAGAACATTAGTTATATGACAAAGGCTTAGGTTAGTATAATGAAGCTGGAATTCCGCATTCGGGTTTCGATATCTGGAATACAACAAACAGCAGAACGATCCGTAAACAAGTATCTTTCCAAGCATGGCCTTCGTGACATATTCGTGATAGGGCAACAGCAGAGCTAGTCGAGGAGACCACATTTGAGAAGCGCTGCTGTTGGAGATAACGTGGTTTACTGAGGATGACGTCTCCGCGTTCGCTCTGCATCTTGAGTGACCCTACGGCCAGAGCTTTTTTTGTTCTTTTTCGAAAGATGTTTTATGCATTCACTTTAGAAAAATCGCATCACTTTTTGAATTCATCAAGAATCAAACACGCTTTAGAGTGATTCTCAAAAGTGATTCAGCTTCCATCTAACCGTACATTATGAGTGTGTTTAAGTGGCCATGCGCATGTTCATTAAATCCGGTGTAATGGCACCCCACCTGTCGGCGAACGCAATTTACGTGCTTAGCTCTAACTGAATCACAGGCAGATAAAGCAACAATGCATAAAACCAGTGAAACTACCCAGTAAAATTTATCTAAGGCTACACGCACTACAGATGCCCTAGAACGTTCTGTTACTATTCTATAGTGTGTCATGAACGGCCTATGTTCGCAGCTTGTTTGAAAATTAGCAGCAACGTTAGTGGGCCAATAATTATTTCTGAGGTTTGAAGCACTAATATTGCAATAAGATTATGAGGCACGTAGCAATGGAGGGCTCCGCAAAGTTTGATCGTCTAGACTTCTTCAACATGCACTTAAATGAAAGTACATGGAACTCGAGCATCTCACCTCTATCGAAGAGTGACCCGCGGCAGCCGGGATCACTTTCATGGCATTCGGGTCAGCAGCCGAGCCAAGTTTTCAGACGTCTAGGAAACCAGTGTAATTCATGGAGAATTCTCCAGGTTCGTCAGACTATTTCAGTGATCCTCTAGTGTATATAGCAGCGAACTAACATTTATAAATTGTCTTGTTCGCCAGAGGTACTTTTGTTTTTTATTTGCCTGTTTCCCATTCACTTACGGTAATATACGGCCAAACGGAGGCATAAAGTCACGTTCACCTAGTTGAAAGCATTGAGTGCGATGCATCAAAGCAAGACATAAATGACAGCAATAAAAATTACAGCATACCCATAGAGTTAATGATGATGAGTGGGGCGAAGCAACCGGACGTACGGACATGCGAATGCAAGCACGGAAAACGGACGTAAGCACGGGCGAACTGATTGAAGAATGGTCGAACGCACGAACGGGCGGACGGACAAAAGCATGGACGGGTGGACAGGCGGACGGCCAGAAGCACGGACGCACAGATGGGTGGAAGCACGAAACGACAAAGAGATAGACAGACTCGTGATCTGACGGACAGAAGCATGGGTAGACCTACGGATGGATGTACGGTCGCACGGACGGACAGAAGCACGGACGCATAGATGGGCAGAAGCATGGATGAACAGACAGACAGACAGACAGACAGACAGACAGACAGACAGACAGACAGACAGACAGACAGACAGACAGACAGACAGACAGACAGGTGGACGGACAGAAGCACATTTGGACAGACGGGAGCACGAACGGATGGATGCACGGACAGATGAACGGAAGGAAGCACGGATGCACGAAGGGAAGCACGGATGCACGAGCAGAAGCAAGGATGTATAGATGGACGGTCCAGTGAATGGACACACGGACAGATGGATACACGGACGAACGGACGGATGCTTCACACAACTCATCATCATTCACTCTCTAGATATGCTGTGAAAACCACAAGCACCATCTAGTGTTCGTTAACATTTTTCCCCAGGACATACACACACAGCGCCGTCCATTGAGCAGCTCATAAACTAGAACTGGCTACATACTGCTACTACGGCTACAAAGGAGGGAACGACTAACGGCCTAAGGACCTTCGCCCTTGAAAAGTGACCATGGTGTACCAGGTGCCATGTACTGATCAAATTACCACTTACTTCAATTTCCCATTCTACATATTCAGTCATTTGTCATTGTAAAAGAGATTGTGCGCCCGCTGGCATGCACTGGAATTGATGCATTTAGCTCACCAAATAACAAGACCTGTAAAATGAAGAAGTATGTAGTGTTTAACGCAGGCACTCCTTTTTTTTTTCTTCAGAGAAGTTTCTTTCCCCATCTCTTTCGCCATCTTACCATCGTGACAAGTGAATTGTTTTAAATGCGAAACATTTCTCAGCCAACTTCAGCGACTTTTAGCGTCTCTATCTATCAATCTATCTATCTATCTATCTATCTATCTATCTATCTATCTATCTATCTATCTATCTATCTATCTATCTATCTAGCCGCCTAGGACCTTTAACTCTCCTGGCCATTTCGATAATGGTATCGATACCAGTCTTTATATGGTATAACATGACTGTATGAATAACATAACTGGCTAGTCATAACTTGAAAATC
The DNA here is from genome assembly GCF_013339725.1 of Rhipicephalus microplus. Classification (NCBI taxonomy): domain Eukaryota; kingdom Metazoa; phylum Arthropoda; class Arachnida; order Ixodida; family Ixodidae; genus Rhipicephalus; species Rhipicephalus microplus. The sequence continues at coordinate 36,708 of NW_023612725.1, read as the reverse complement.
AGGACATGTATGTCATGAATGACATATTTTACATGTCATGGTCCTGCAGCTCTTGCGGTGGTTTTGTTCACACGGCATGTTGCCAAACTGGTATGGTATGACATGATTGCATAGCGAACACAAACGACAGACCCTAACATTAAAATCATGACATGCGTGTCATGTAACAACATGACTACATCTCACGCTCATGAAGCGCTCGCGGCCGTTTCGCTAGCGTCCCATATACCAAGTTTGGTATTACGGTACGTGAATGGACGACAAAGGTATGTCACTGGTGCAAACAAGATAATCTTGAGTTGCGTGTCATGTAATATTACCTGCTACGCTCATGATGTGCTGGCGGCCAGTTCGCTAGCTTCACTTATACCAAATTAGGCATTACGAGACGTGAATGGATGACGAAGGTATAATACTGGTGAAAACATGATAAACATAAGATACGTGTCATGTAACAACATGACTACATGCTACGTTCATGGTGCGCTCGTGGCCGTTCGCTAGCTTCACATGCAAACTAGGTATAACGCGACGCCAATGGATGACGAAGGTAAGTGACTTGGGCAAACATGATAATCATGATATGCGTGTCATGTGAGAACATGACTACACGCCATAGTCAAGGCGCCAAGATATTTCAAGGTGACGCGGTGCGCGTGCTCGCCGGCGTTCATTTCGTCGCGTCATGCCGCCGTTGCCACGCCAGGCGCCGGTCCTGCCACCTACTCGCAGGCGCGTGCCGCGCTGCGTTGCTTTGACGCATGCGCGTTTCAGCGCGTACGGCGTCCCTCTGTGATGAAAAGAGGGAAACGCAGTGTTGTCTGGGTAACGCATCGGCGCGAAACGCAGCATGTCGCATTTCGTGCTGGTGGTCGCGCCTGGCGTCAGACTATAAGTGCTAACGTTTTGCTGGCGTAGTGTCACTGTGCCCAGCGTGCGCGCGCGTCAACGCTTCTTTGGAGTATATTGGACTCTTCATGATGTGCTCGCGGCCAATTTGCAAGCTTCACATATAGAAAATTTGGTGTTGAGTGACGTAAATGTATGACGAAATATATGACTGGTGCAAACATGATAATCCTGACACTCGTGTAATGTAAGAACATGACAACATACCACGATCATAGCGTGCTCGTGGCCGTTTCCCAAGCTCCACATTTTGTCACGTAGCCACGACGATGAAGCAACGTGCACGACAGGATCGGGACCAAGCCGCAACAATCTTTTATTTCACTGGGCTGACCTACGCCCGAAAGAAACAAGTGAACCGCCGTACAGCTGGCTAACTACAACACCGGTGCCCACGGCTGCCCTCGGCTTATTCGCGAGGGGCGTTTTATAAGTTCACGGATCCCGCCTTCATGATGGAGTGCAGATACACACTAGCCACGTGCGTCACAAGCAAAGCGATAAGGATGGCAAGTGATTGCGGCAATATACTAAATTTGGTGTCACGTGACGCAAACAGATGACGAAGGTAAACGACACATCCAAACATGATAATCAACACGTGGAAGTTATGTACGGCATCATTTACCTCCACATCGTAACATTGTTCTGATTTTAAAGTGACATATCAACCTTTTTCATTCGTGCTTCGCATATCATCGATTCCGTCTGTACGTTGGATCTGCCATTTTTCTCTAAAACCTAATTCTTGATCGTTATAAGTAAATTCCCATGTTATAGACGTGTTTCAGGCTCTTATATTGATTTATCGGTGAAAAATGCTATCCACTATTATTGACGATTCCCAGCGCGTCCGAGTTGCACTTGTAAACCATTAAAATAGAGTCCTAAGCCACACAGCGCCACCAATATATCGCACAAAAAATCACAAAACAATTATTATGCAAATAACTGCAGTTTCTGGTCTTCCGTCACACGACAGCAGTATAGCGAAGCTTAGTTTCTATGTACAAAAGTATGCCCCTCAGACACACCACTCTCTGTTAATGACATGACCTAGTGATTTCATCACTTCTTTCGTTCCTTTTCATCCGCCATGGTGTTCTAGTGTCTAAGGCACTCAGATCCTGACCCGCAGGTCACGGGACCAGAACCCGGTCGTGGCGGCTGCATTTTCTATGGAGGCGAAAATGCTTGTGTGCTTTAGATTTAGGTTCAAGTTAATGATAATGAACCCCAGGTAGTCAAAATTTTTGAAGCCCTCAACTACAGCGTCTCTCATATTCACGTGCTGGTTTTGAGACGTGGAACCCCCCAAATTATTATTAATTCGTTATCAGATGCTCAGTAGGAAGAGCAATGTAGCAAAGCTGCTGCGCGGCATTCGACAATAGTACAAGGTGTATGTTGGCTTGTAGTGCAACTTCCATAGAACCCTTGTATATTGTAGCTGGCGGCGCCTTGCCACCGTCGCCATCGACGGGCAGCTCACAGAAAAATAAAGTACGACTTCATAATTGGAAGCGGTGGCGACGTGGTGCATTTGCTCTACATGGCGCAATACTCAAGTTTTCTTCTAATGTCCAACTTTTTACGTGCCGTTTTATATACACGATTTTATTGCACCTTATGACTCGCTGATTAGGTGCGTGAGAGAAAAAGACCTACAAGAAAGACTGAGAAAGTAATTTGTTTTGTTAGCCATATAGTATACTTGCAATATGCACCAAAAGCTTAGCGGATGAAATTTTCGCACAGCTGTTCACGTGCACAATAGCATAATATTTCAAAAAAATTGGCAGATTCCACGTATAGTTGGAATCAATGATATGCGAGGCAAGAATGAAGAATGTTGACATATCACTTTACAATAAGCACAACGCTACGAGCTAAAGGTAAATGATGCCGTACATGACTTTCATGTCATGATTATGTTTCTGTAGTAACTAGCCTAGAGTGACCGAGCCGGACTGAGAACCAACGCAGAATGCCCTTTATTTTGCAGACGAATGAGTATATATATAGGCGGCTTGTCTATGACGTAACACAAGTGGATGACGTTGAAGACGTTTTGACACTGCACTTCTTATGACTTCTCCCTTTCTTTTAAAGATTGAATCTTTGCAACGGCCTTCGTAGTCGGGTAGGCCTTCGTAAGACTTGAGTAGTTGGGGAAGCAGCCACAGCTGGGAGAGATGTTGGTGGCGTTGCCGAAGGAACGGGAACAGCGTTCATGCGTGCTGGAGTGACCGGGCTTAATAGCTGCTCCCGTGGTGACGCTTGCTGCTCCGCGTTGTCACGGCTGGGCGGTATCGATTCAGAAGTGTCCACCTTTGGAGCCCCGGGTGACATTCGCGGATGAATCTGGTCTAAGTGACGCCGGGTCGACCCATCTGGTGTGTCGACTTTCACGAGGCGGGAACCTTCAGAGCCTCTGATGATGCCTGGGCACCACCACCTTCCGTGTCCAAAGTTTCGCACCCACACCGGGTCTGCGGGATGGAATCTGGAAGGCTGCGAATGACTCCAAGATAAAGATGGCACACAAGTATCCAAGCGTGAACGCACTTGATAATTAAGCAGCAGTTCCAAAGGAGACTTTCCGCACGGTAGAGGCGTGCAACGGTAGCCTAGCAATACTCGTGCTAGTTTAACTTCGAGGTTGTTTAACATCAAGTGTTTAACTAGACCGTCCTTGATAGTGCGAACTGCGCCTTCCGCAAGGCCATTCAGTTGCGGGTGGTAAGGGGCACTGCATATATGCGTTATGTTCTTATCTGTCATGAACTGGGCAAACTGCTGACTTGCAAACATGGGCCCGTTATCAGACACTACAGTTTGCGGCAAACCAAAACGCGCAAATATCTCGCGAAGTTGTGTAATTGTGACTTCGGTAGTTGCTGATCTGACTGGGAGAGCCTCGATCCACTTCGTGTGCGAATCGACTACTATGAGAAGCATGCGCCCCTCTATTTGCCCAGCGTGATCAATGTCAAGCCGTTACCACTTCATCCCTGTTTCTGGCCAACTGATAGGCCCCTGACGATGCGGCATTGCTTGAGCTTGTACACATGGTGTCCATGAACCAGCGAGATTTTCGATCTCACCATCCAACCCTGGCCGCCAGAACAACGTCCGAGCCAGTCTTTTCATCCCCGATGCTCCCTGGTGTGACCGGTGTAACTCTGATAGCATGGGCTTCCACTGGGTATGATAACTCGATGACCCCAGTAGAGCAGGCCTTCGGCGCTCGACAGTTCCAGTCTTCTGCAAAAATAAGGTTGGAGATGACTGTGACATGTTGAGAGGCGTTTCGGCCATCCATTACATATGAAGTTTTTGACAATACAAAGGTCTTTGTGCGCACTGGTAAGAACTTTAAAACACCCGCTGGCACGTACGTACTGTCAAGCTGCTCCGTAGACAGCACGTATTCTGGCAAAGTTTTGGAGTGAACAACCTCTGGTGTCGGCACTGGCAAACGGCTAAGTGCGTCTGCATTGGCGTTTTGTTTCCCGGCCCTGTACTCGATACGGTACCGGTATTGACTTAGAAACAGAGCCCACCTCTGGATACGGGCCAACGCCATTGGAGGCACCGGTCGATCTTCTCGTAGAAGGCTCACAAGTGGTTGGTGGTCCGTCACCAGCACGAATTCGCGGCCCAACAGGTAGTCGCGAAACTTTCAGACTCCGAACACCAGCGTCAGAGCTTCCTTTTCGAGCTGCGAATAAGTATTTTTCGCACGCGTCAGTGTCCGTGAACGGTAAGCGATGGGCTTATCGACGTTGCCTATTCGGTGCGAAATGACGGCGCCTAAACCCGACGGTGATGCATCGCATTCCAACCGCACTGGTTTGTCGGGCTGAAAATATGCCAGCACGGATGAGCTGAGAAGCGTTCGTTTTGCCTTTTGATGAAAATTTTCTTGAGTTGCACCCCACTTCCATTTCTGCTCTTTCTCGAGCAGCTTGATTGATATGTGGGGTTTAAAGTCCCAAAGCCACCATATGATTATGAAAAACGCCGTAGTGGAGGGCTCCGGAAATTTTGACCACCTGGGGATCTTTAACGTGCACCCAAATCTGAGCACACGGGCCTACACCATTTCCGCCTTCATCGGAAATGCAGCCGCCACATCCGGGGATTTGAACCCACGACCTGCGGGTCAGCAGCCGAGTACCTTAGCCACTAGACCACCGCGGTGGGGCTTCTCGAGCAGCTTATACGAGGGGGCCAAGATCGCCCACATGGGCTGTAGGAGTCGGTGATAATACGACAGCAGACCTAAAAACGAGCGCAGTTCGCTTAAACTAGTAGGCTGTGATGAATCGCGTATTGCAGCGAGGTTCTTTTCCAACGGGTGCAAGCAGTCTTTGTTGATCTGGTTCCCCCTAGTAGATGATTGAGTCTTTACAGAAGTGACACTTTTCTGCTTTCAGCTTGACACCTGGCTGGTGACGAAATTACACTTATCTGCCAGCTTGCGGCGTTCAACAACATAGTCTCGGACAGATTCAGTGGCAGTTTGATCTCTAGTGAAGAACTTGTAACTTGCGGCTACTTCGTTACACTTCGGCGCATAGTGGGCATTTAGGAAAACGAGTGCTTCCTGTAACTCAGCTCATTTACTTTACGTGGAACGCAGTGTCCTGCAATTACGCCTACCACCTTCGCTGAGAGCGTCATAATCAGAAATGCCCTGTTCTTTTCCGCTTTGCCAATATCATTTGTTTCAAAGAATGCCTCCAGCTGAGTCAAGTAAATCTCCCACTTATCTTGATTTTTGTCAAAACATGAGGTGCCGGGACTCGTAGCCGTGGTCATGCTCATCGACGTTCCGTGGTGGTGGGTGGTTACATCCGGCGCTCAGAAATTGTGGGTCCCACCCTCGTCGCCACTGTAGTAACTAGCCTAGAGTGACCGAGCCGGACTGAGAACCAACGCAGAATGCCCTTTATTTTGCTGACGAATAAGTATATATATATATAGGCGGCTTGCCTATGACCTAACACAAGTGGATGACGTTGCACACGCTTTGACACTGCACTTCTTATCAGTTTCGATGTATCGTTTGCCTTCGTCATCTATTCACGTCACGTGATACCAAATTTAGTATATGTGAAGCTAGCGAAACAGCCACCAGCACGCTATGAGCGTGGTATGTTGTCATGTTCTTACATGACACGCGTGTCAGGATTATTATGTTTGCACCAGTCATATACTTTCCTCATGCATTGACGCCATCATCATCATCATCATCAGCCTGACTACGTAACCTGCAGGTCAAAGGCCTCTCCCATGTTCCGCAAGTCAACTCATTGCTGTGCTTGCTGCTGCCAATTTATACCCGCAAACTTCTTAATCTCATCTGCCCTAACCTTCTGTCTCTCATCTCTAACCTTCCGTCTCCCCCTAACCCGCTTGCCTTCTTTTGGAATCCATTTAGTTCCCCCAATGACCAGCGGTTATCCTATCTACGTGCTACATGGCCGGCCCATGCCCATTTCCTCTTCTTGATTTCAACTATGATATCCTTAACCCCCGTTTCTTCCCTAATCCACTCTACTCTCTTCTTGTCTCTTGAGGTTACACCTACCATTTTTCATTCCATTGCAAGCTGCGTCGTCTTCAATTTAAGCTGAACTCTTTTTGTAAGTCTCCAGGTTTCTGCTCCATAACTAAGTACCGGCAAGATGCAGCTGTTATATACCTTCATTTTGGGGAATGGGGGCAATCTACGTGTCACAGTTTGATAGTACTTGCAAAATGTGCTCCACTCCATTCTTATTCTTCTAGGTACATCAATCTCGTGGTTCGGCTCCGTGGTTATTACCTGCCCTAAGTGAACATAGTCTTTTACAACTTGAGGTGCACTATTACCTATCTCGAAGTGCTGCTCTCCGCCGACGTTATTGTACATTACTTTCGTTTTCTGCAGAATAATTTCAAGAGCTACTTTTTTGATATCCTTGTCTAACTCCGTTTTATGAGTTGAGATTCGTTCCCTGAGTTACTCAGTGATGTAATGTCATCGGCGAAGCGCAGGTTACTAAGGTACTCTCCAAAAACCCTTATGCCTAACTTTTCCCTTTCTAGGCCTCTGAAAACCTGCTGAAAGCACGTGGTAAATAGAATTGGGGAGATTGTATCCCCTTGCCTTACACCCTTCTTGATTGGTATTCTGTTCATTTCTTTATGAAGCAATATGGTAGCAGTTCATCCCATGTATATTTCTTCCAGGATGTTTATATATATACCTCATCGACGCCCTGATTTTGCAGTGTCTGCAGGATGGCTAATATTTCTACTGAATCAAACGCCTTCTCGTAATCTATGAAGGCTTTGTATAGTGGTTGGTTATTTTCTGAGTATTTCTCTATTACCTTATTGATAGTATGAATGTGGTCGATTGTTGAGTAGCCTGTTCTAAATCCTGCTTGTTCTTTTCTTTGATTGAATTTCAATGTTTTCTTAACTCTGTTAGCAATTGCCTTTGTAAATAGCTTGTATACTACGGAGAGCAAGCTGATTGGTCTGTAACTCTTCAAGTCCTTGTGATCTCCTTTCTTATGTAATAAGATGATGTTCCATTCTTCCAAGACTCTGGTGCTCCTCCCGTCAGGACGCACCTCGTAAACAGGGTGGCTAGTTTTTCTAACACAATCTGTCCTCCATCTTTCAGCAGATCTGATGTTACCTGATCCTCACCAGCAGCTTTGCCTCTTTGCATGCTCTCCAAAGCTTTGTGACTTCTTCTATCATTACTGGTGGGGTGTCATCTGGGTTACTGCTAGTTCTCATAGTATTAAGGTCGTGGTTGTCTCGGCTACTGTACAGATCTCTGTAAAACTCCTCCGCTATTTTAACTATCCTATCTATATTGGTAGTTATTTTGCCTTCTTTGTCCCTTAGTGCATACATCCGACTTTTGCCTATCCCAAGTTTCCTCTTCACTGCTTTGACGCTTCCTCCGTTTTTCAGAGCGTGTTCGATTCTCTCCATGTTATACCTTCTTACATCGCATACTTTACGCCTATTAATCAACTTTGAAAGCTCTGCCAGTTCTATTTTGTCTGTTGTACTTGACACTTTCATGCTTTGACGCTTCTTAATTAGGTTCTTCGTTTCCTGGGAAAGCTTGCCAGTCTCCTGTCTAACTACCCTGCCTTCAAATTCCACTGCACACTCCGTAATGATACTCGTTAGATTATCATTCATTGTATCTACGCTAAGGTTGGTTTCCTCACTAAGAGCCGAGTACCTGTTCTGCAGCGACACTCTGAATTCCTGTACTTTCCCTCTCTGTGATAGCTGATTGATTGGCTTCTTGCGTATCAGTTGCTGTCGTTCCTTCTTCAAGTCTAGGCGAATTCGAGACCGTACCATTCTATGGTCACTGCATCGTACCTTACTAAGCTCTTGCACATCCTGTACGATGTCTGGGTGTGCACTGATTAGGAAGTCAATTTCGTCCTTATTTTCGCCATTAGGGCTTCTCTATGTCTAATTATAGTTTCCTCGTTTTCGGTTGAAGGTATTCAAAATCCGTAAATTATTGCGTTCAGCAAATTCTACTGGTAGCTTCCTCTGGCATTTTTAGTACAAATGCCATAATCTCCCACTGCCTGGTCTCTAGCCTGCTTCTTCCCTATTTTTGCACTAAAATGTCACATCAGTATAATTTACTGTATTTTTATCTTACTCATTACCGATTCCACGTCTTCATAGAAGGCCCCGCCACGGTGTTCTAGTGGCTAAGGTACGCGGCTGCTTACCCGCAAGTCGCGGGATCAAATCCCGGCTGTGGCGGCTGCATTTCAGATGGAGGCGGAAATGTTGCAGGCCCGTGTGCTCAGATTTGGGTGCACGTTAAAGAACCCCAGGTGGTCGAAATTTCCGGAGCCCTCCACTACGGCGTCTCTCATAATCGTATGGTGGTTTTGAAACGTTAAACCCCACAAATCATTCAGTCTTCATAGAAGCTTTCAACTGAAGTTTCATCACGGGTGGATGTAGGCGCGAAAGCTTGTACCACCATCTTGTATCTCTTATTGAGGTCAATTACGATACCTACCACCCTTTAATTAATGCTGTAGTATTACTCTATGTTGCCAGCTATGTCTCTGTGAATAAGGAACCCCACTCCCAGTTCTCTTCTGTCAGCCAAGCCCCGATAGCAAAGGACGTGCCCATTCTGTAGCACTGAATAGGCCTCAACTGTCCTCCTAACATCACTGAGCCCTATAATATATCCCATTTAACACCCTCTGGTTCCTCGGATAGTACTGCTAGACTTGCCTCACTAGATAATGTTCTAACGTTAAACGTTGCCAAGTTCAGGTTTCAATGGCGGCCTGTCCAGATCCAGAGATTCGTAGCACCCCGTTGCTGCGTTGCAGATCTTACCGCTGCCGTAATCAGTTGTTTCGCAGCTGCTGGGGATGGAGGGCCGTGAGTTAACTGACGTATGCATATGGGAAGTATTGGCTAGATACAGCACCAGGGTGGCCAATCCTTCTCTGGTAAGGGTCCAGCCGTGGTCACTGGGGAGGCCGAACTCCAGGCCTCTTAATGCAGTTCCATCGCCACGCGAATTTTTTTTTATCCGGTTGAGAACTGCGCGGCACCGGGATTCAAACCACGGACCTCTTGCCTGCAAGGCGGATGCTCTAACCCCTACGCCATCGTCACATCATCTGTTTAGTATCATTCACCATACATGCTACAGTCTTGGGCTCAGTGACCCCAATTAATACTTGATAGCACTAATGAGCACATTCCTACACAGAAGGCAGTGGGGCAGAGTGTGTACAAATACGGCTCATGCACAGTGAATTGCACCGCATGCGCGTGCTAACAGAGTGCTGAAAGTGCGGGAAGAGTACGTAAGCACTCCTCTTAGCGCAAATTTCATTTTTGTTTCTACGCGTACGAAGCTTTGCCATTTCAGGCCATGTCCAGGCGTTTAGGTAAACTTCATGCCTCATAGTTTATACAAGGAGTGTCGTAATAAGCCGCGCAGCTTGCACAGGTTGGCTTCATCATATAGGCTTACAAAAAGAAAAATGTGCACTGCATTTTTGAGTACACCTTGACAGTATCAGTAAGCGTGCTTGTAGCGCCTGCTTGTAGGTGTGCGATTGTTTTCTTTGCATGATGGTGTTCCTGTTTTCTTCTCTAAGTAGCACTCACCGTCGGGCAAGTTGGTACGAATGGATGAATTTATGAAGCGCTCTTTTCTGTCCTTGTTTTTTTGCTTCCGTAGTTAAGAAGTAACTACTTCTAGGTTGCGCTGTTCCTACATTCAGAGATGGATTTATTACGGCGTGACAAAGCAGACTATTATTACACAAACACAAGCGCTGTGATTATGTATATATATATATATATATATATATATATATATATATATATATATATATATATATATATATATATATATATAGATATATATATATATATATATATATAGATATATACAGTATATATAGATATATATTATTTTTTTCTCTAAAGCCTTTCTGGGTTTGGTCGAGTTATAAGTCACCAAGATTAGCGAACAAGCAAACGATAAACGATGCTTTATTGCCAACGTTACGGCCGGGGACCAACCTTAATGTTGGCAATAAAGCATCGGCAATAAGGCCGGTCCCGCCGTAAGGTTGGCAATAAAGCATCGTTTCGTTTGCTCTTTCGCTTCATCTAGTGCTGATATATATATATATCTATATATATATATATATATATATAATAATATATATATATTAATATATATATATATATATATATATATATAATATATATATTATATATAACGCGTAATTCGAAGGTCGTAGGTTCGATTCCTGCTCTCACAGTTGGTAATTTTTTCATCCACTTTTCTTTCTTTATTTACATTCCATTGGTTTTAATAACTTCCCCTGTACATTCCTTGGCATTACTGTCGTTATATCTCATTTAATATTGTGTTAAAACACGGAAAAACGAGCCTTAGGTATACACTTCTTTCCCTTATTTTCATTGAACGAGGGTCTCGTACTGGCAGACTTGGTGTGTTTAGGTTGTATAAGAAGGACAATTAATCAGCTGCCCGCTCATAATAAGTTCACGTGCTACGTGACGCCAAACATGCGCATAAGAGTGTTTTCACACTCGTTGTTTGGCTTATAGATGGTGCCGACTGTCACTCCTACTTCTAAATTCACAGATAAACCAAAAAAAGTGGATGGAGGGAGGGCCGCTGTGATAGTTCAGTGGTTAGAGCATCGAACGCGTAATTCGAAGGTCGTAGGTTCGATTCCTGCTCACAGTTGGTAATTTTTTCATCCACTTTTCTTCTTCTTATTTACATTCCATTGGTTTTAATAACTTCCCCTGTACATTCCTTGGCATTACTGTCTGTTATATCTCATTTAATATTGTGTAAAGCACGGAAAAACAAGCCCTTAGGTATACACTTCTTTCCCTTATTTTCATCTAACGAGGGTCTCGTACTGGCAGACTTGGTGTGTTTAGGTTGTATAAGAGGGACAATTAATCAGCTGCCCGCTCATAATAAGTTCACGTGCTACGTGACGCCAACATGCGCATAAGAGTGTTTTCACACTCGTTGTTTGGCTTATAGATGGCGCTGACTGTCACTCCTACTTCTAAATTCACAGATAAACCCAAAAAAAGTGGATGGAGGGAGGGCCGCTGTGATAGCTCAGTTGTTAGTGCATCGAATGCGTAATTCGAAGGTCGTAGGTTCGATTCTGCTCACGTTGGTAACTTTTTCATCCACTTTTCTTTTCTTATTTACATTCCATTTGTTTTAATAACCTCCCTGTACATTCCTTGGCATACTGTCTGTTATATCTCATTTAATATTGTGTTAAAACACGGAAAAACGAGCCCTTAGGTATACATACTTTCCCTTATTTTCATTGAACGAGGGTCTCGTACTGGCAGACTTGGTGTGTTTAGGTTGTATAAGGGGGACAATTAATCAGCTGCCCGCTCATAATAAGTTCACGTGCTACGTGACGCCAAACATGCGCATAAGAGTGTTTTCACACTCGTTGTTTGGCTTATAGATGGCGCTGACTGACACTCCTACTTCTAAATTCACAGACAAACCCAAAAAAAGTGGATGGAGGGAGGGCCGTTGTGATAGCTCAGTGGTTAGAGCATCGAACGCGTAATTCGAAGGTCGTAGGTTCGATTCCTGCTCAAAGTTGGTAATTTTTTCATCCACTTTTCTTTCTTCCTATTTACATTCCATTGGTTTTAATAACTTCCCCTGTACATTCCTTGGCATTACTGTCTGTTATATCTCATTTAATATTGTGTTAAAACACGGAAAAACGAGCCCATAGGTATACACTTCTTTCCCTTATATATATATATATATATATATATATATATATATATATATATGACAATGCTCATCTACCTCTGCCCTACTCTGTTGAGATGCGGCCCCTTTCTAATTGCGCCGTGTCGGTCTTGCTTCTTCTCCTAGATTTTCTATATTTTATTTAATGTTCGGAGGCGTGGCGGCGAAGCAACGCCGTACGTTGAGCTCCGGTATCAACGAGAGCTGTCAGTTCTCCGATGCCGTCGACGCGGACCTTGAGGGTTGGAAGTGGGCGTGATTGATATTGCATCGCTTGAGGTTGACTTTGTGGGCAGCTTTTATACCCATGCCCGATGCGGCCACACGTATAGCATCCGCGTCTCGGTGAAGCTGACTCCTTTGGGCCAACTGCAGCCGCCCGGCGATGAGACGTGTCCTGCAACTCCATTGCCTGGCGTACGAAAGTGGAGATGTGGACTGGGTGGTTGTAGGCGGACAAGACGGCTGCGTGCGTCGAGTCATGGATCCCGTCGATGATGTACTGCCTGGCTGCGGAGGAGGTCCACTGTATATCGCAAGCTTGTAAAAGGTCCAGCTTGTCGTAGATGTAAGTCGCGACGTCCTCGGTTGCACCTTGCCGGCGTGACCGCATGGTCATGAAACGGTCGTCGTAAGCGCTCGGAAGCGGCGCAAACGCGGATATCAGGGCCGCGCTCCATGTTTGCCATGTAGCGTATGTGCTGCCTTGGAAACGATGCCACGCTTGGGCAGATCCTCGCAAACGTCCTTCAGCGACCGACTTCTTAATCGTGTCGCTCCACGAGTATTTAAGGGCAACCGAGTTTATCACGCTTACCCAGTTGGTAGGGTCATCCTTGAATCCCTGAAAATATGGAATTTCGTTCTCGTTGAACGATCCAAAAGAGGCGCAGCCAAACCCGGATGTCTTGAGCTCTTGGGCGAACAGAGAGAAGCCTCGAGAAATGGCCTCGCTGCAGTCATGATGCGGTGCCGCCGTGGAGGCTTGGACGCCGTCCGTGATCGGTGGGGAGTTCGAGAGCACTCGTCCACTTCGAAGTGTAGTGGACGCAGGGATATCGGGGTCAGTAGTTCGCGACTGCGCCATTGTAACGAGGAGAAATGAGACAAAGAGACAACGCCTTTGCTGCAGGCCGGCTGTTCTTTATCTGCCTCCCCTTCGTCGTCTTCCTTCTCTTCCAGGTATGCGCCGAGCACGATCGCCGCTTTGTCATCATTACAATATATATATATATATATATATATATATATATATATATATATATATATATTGTTACGCCTGAAGTAGGGGTACGGGGGTTTATTGAACGGAAGCTGGGATGGCGAGGCCGCACCGGATAAAACTGCCGAGAGATCTTCTTCTTTCCAAGTCCACACTTCTATTCCCTCTTATCAATCCGGCACATACACGTCGTAATATTTCCCCCTTCGCAGACGAAGCGCACCGCGCGTTTCATGCATCGTCCCGCAGTCTAAAAGCTTTGAGGCGAGCCACATGGGTAACCTCGGTCTTGGTTGATCGTCTCCCACTAGCTGTCAGTCGTGCTATTTTATAATCTACTGCACTGAGGCGCTCAAGGACAACGAATGGGCCAGTGTAGTGGGCGAGAAGTTTTGTGGACAAGCCACGCTTGCGGATAGGCTTCCACACCATTACAAGGTCTCCCGGTTCATATGTGACGTGGCGGTGCTTGCTGTCGTAGCGGAGCTTTGAGCGGTCTTGCGATGCTATAGTACGCAGGCGGGCAAGACGCCGAGTTTCTTCTGCAAGGCATAGTGTTTCAGCTAATGAAGGATCGTCATTGTCATAAAACGAAAAGATAGTGTCCAGGGTATAACGAGGGGGTCGAACGTAAAGAAGGAAGAAAGGGCTGTGGCCGGTGGTTTCGTGTTGGGCAGTGTTGAAGGCATACGTGATGAACGGTAAGACGTCGTCCCAGTTCTTGTGATTGGACGCCACGTACATTGAAAGCATATTCACCAGTGTCCGGTTCGTTCGTTCAGTAAGGCCATTCGTCTGTGGATGGTAAGGTGTCGAATGACGAAGTTCCGAGCCACACATACGGAGCAGTTCCTCAACAACGTCTGCCGTAAACTGACGGCCGCGGTCGCTTATTATGACGCGAGGAGGTCCGTGGCGCAGTATGATAGAGTGCAGGAGAAAGGAGGATACTTCGCCAGCAGTCGCAGATGGCAGGGCGGCCGTTTCGCAGTAGCGGGTCAGGTAATCGGCGCACACTACAATCCAACGGTTGCCTTTTGCCGAGCGTGGAAAAGGGCCCACGAGGTCAATGCCAACTTGCTCAAAGGGAGTGCTGGGAGGCGTCACAGGCTGTAGAAGTCCAGCCGGAGCAGTCGTGACTGATTTGTGCGTCTGGCATTGAGTGCAACTGGCCACGTACTGCTCAACTGACTGGCGCATGCGTGGCCAGTAAAATCGCTCCTGTGTACGAAGGAGTGTTCGCGTCATTCCCAGGTGACCCGAAGTTGCGTCGTCGTGCATGGCGCGCAGAATGGAGGAACGGAGTGTGTGCGGCACCACCAGCAAGAAGCGGGAACCCGTGGCCGAGAAGGTCCTCTTGTAAAGTAATCCTTCACGAACGCAAAAGCGTCCGGCCAAAGTGGACGCTCGTGCTTCAGCAAATAATGGCTCCAAGCTGACATCCTTCCGCTGTTCATTTTCAAAGGTGGTCTTGTCCGGGAATACTGGAGTCACTGACGCAATTAGGTGATCGAAATTGTCGGCATCGCAAAGTGTTGTAGTAAGCGGCATCCGCGAAAGGCAGTCAGCGTCAGCGTGCTTCCTGCCACTCTTGTATGACACCGTGAAGTCATACTCTTGCAAGCGGAGGGCCCAGCGTGCCAGGCGGCCAGATGGGTCTCGGAGGCTTACAAGCCAGCACAAGGAATGATGGTCTGTGACCACTTGGAAGGGACGACCGTACAGGTATGAACGGAATCGCTGTACAGCGAAGACGAGTGCCAAACATTCTTGCTCAGTCACTGTGTAATTCCGTTCTGGTTTACTTAAAGTTCTGCTGGCATACGCAATGACATGTTCCTTTCCACTGTGTCGTTGTACTAGAACTGCACCTATGCCAATGCCACTGGCGTCAGTATGAACTTCGGTCGGCGCCGAAGGGTCGAAGTGTCGGAGAATGGGCTGCGATGTGAGTAAGAACTTGAGTTGGTTGAAAGACGTCTCACAGTCATGTGTCCATTCAAAGCTAGTACCTTGACGTAGCAGACTGGTCAAGGGGAAGGCAACGTCGGCGAATGCGGGAATAAATCGGCGAAAGTACGAGCACAGGCCTAGGAAGCTGCGAAGCTCTTTCGTTGAGCGAGGTGGTTTGCACGCTTTCACAGCTGCTGTCTTGCTCGGGTCAGGCCTGATCCCATCTTTGTTCACAAGGTGCCCAAGTACTAAGGTTTGTCGCTCGCCGAAATGACACTTCTTCGAATTAAGAACAAGGCCAGCGTTTCTAATGCATTCCAGAACAATGTCCACGCGTTCGTTGTGCTCACGAAATGTGCGCCCAAAGATCACGATGTCATCTAGGTAGCACATACAGACGTTCCATTTTAGGCCACGCAGAATGGTATCCATGAACCTTTCGAATGTGGCAGGAGCATTACATAATCCAAACGGCATCACGTTAAATTCATAAAGTCCGTCTGGAGTTATGAAAGCAGTCTTTTCCTTGTCCGCTGGATGCATGGGAATCTGCCAGTAGCCTGAACGTAAATCGATAGACGAGAAGTATGACGCCGAATGGAGACAGTCCAAGGCGTCATCAATTCGTGGAAGAGGATAAACATCTTTCTTCGTGATGGAGTTCAAACGGCGATAGTCGACACAAAATCTCCAGGTACCGTCTTTCTTTTTCACAAGGATCACAGGAGCTGCCCAAGGGCTCGATGATTCTTGAATGATGCCCTTTTGGAGCATTTCACGCACTTGATTGTCTATTATCTTGCGCTCGGACGGCGATACTCGGTACGGTTTTTGTCGGATTGGCTGTGCTGTTTGTGTATTTATCCTATGGCGTATACGAAATGGAGGAATGGAAGGCGTATGGTCACTCTGGGAGAAATCAAAAACTTGCAAGTACTTTAACAAAACGTCCACAAGCATTCTGCGCTTGTCGGCAGTCAGCGCCTTATCAACCATAGGTAAAACTTTCGAACTGTCTGAGCAGGCGGTCACTTGTTCATCCCGTCGAACGTCACTGAGGACAGCTACTGTTGTTGGCGAGTATTCTTTAAACGACGCTAGCTTAAGTCCTCCTGGTAGCAGCACCGGTTCGTTTGAATAATTCGTTGTCCAAAGGTCTGAACGACCTTCACTCACTGAAACTATGCTGTGGGGTACCAACGTGTTCTTCTTTATACAACTTAGATGGAAAGGCTCCACTAGCGCATCGAAACTGGTCTTATTGTCGTTAATATGCGAAGAAGTTACTGGAACGCGCACAGCACAGAAGGCCGGGATAACGGTATCTTCATAGACTCGGAGCGCACCGCTTTCCGTACCCGAATTCTCGATAAGTCCATGAGGAACAGCGTCACTTATGATAACTTCGCCATTTCGACAGTCTACAGTGGCTCCGCACATTCGCAAGAAATCTATGCCTAGAATGATGTCATGAGTGCTCCGCGGAAGAACCGTGAATTCTGTCACAAACACTTGATCACTCAGTAACACTGCCGCGGTACAAACACCAATCGGACACAACGAGTTGCCGCCCACGCCACAGAACGTTATCGCTTTCTCCAACAAAAAGGTCACCTTTCTTCCCAAACGAGCTTTGAACGCAGCACTCATGATCGACACGGCGGCTCCAGTGTCCACCAAAGCCATCGTATGTACACCATCAACAAAAACTTGCACTTTGTTTTTAAACATAAGCACCGGTGGAGGTATCTCTTCTTGCAGCGAATCACCAGCGACCTCACCCCCAGCGGCCGCGCTGCCTAGTTTTCCGGAGGCGGCGAAGGGTAGCGGCGCCTAGGAGACGGCGACCGATTGGAGCGAGGGGCTGGCGGGGGTGTCAGACTGCGGTCAGAGGCTGGAGAACGGTTTCGCAGCGGCCTTGGTGTCTCGTAAGATGCGCTTCCAGGGAACGTTGGTGCTTGTGCAAAGTCGGACAGGTGGGATCTCGGTGGCCAGTCGTACCTCGGCGGCTGCCGGTAGTTACAGTACCTGGCAATGTGGCCTTCGACGCCACAGTTGTAGCAGATGGGTAGGGGTCGCTCGCCGAACCACTGCTGAGAGCGCTGGGCTGTGTAGGGTCGCCTAACCGAACGGGGTGGAGCAGATTGCTGAACGGGAGCTGCGCGCCTCTGTGGGGCGGGGCCGGGACGAAGACGTTGGTCATACCGCTGGTCAGACGCGAATGAGTCTCGGCGTGGCCACGAAGCCCTAGCTTCGCGAACGTCTGTCACACATACTGATGGTGGCAGAGGAGCGAACGGGGCCGGGTAGTAGGATGAACAGGTAGGCGTATGGCGGATGGTGTCGTGGAACAGTGTGTCTTGTCGCTGTAGTTCTTCCCGCACTATTGTCCGGATAGTAGCGGCAAGGTCGGCGGGCGGGCTCACGTCGACGCTGGCGACCGTTGTTACATTTGCCAGCCTACCAAATTTCGGGGCAATACGACGGGTCTTTAGCTTCTCAAAAGTACGGCAGTGACGTTGGACGGCGGAGACGGAAGTGAGGTCTTCCCTGCCTATCAAAAAGTTGTAGACGTCCTCTGCTATACCCTTCAGAAGGTGGCCGACCATGTCCTCTTCAGTCATGTACGGGTCTATGATCTTGCAGAGCATCAGGACCTCCTCTATGTAGGTGGTACACGTTTCTCCAGGAGTCTGAGCTCTTTGAGCCAACGTGCGCTCCGCGCTCTTCTTTTTTGAATCAGAGTCGCCGAAGCATTTCTTGAGCTCTTCAGTGAAACGATCCCACGTTGTTAAGGAATCTTCGTGGTTTTCGTACCACATCAGAGCTGTTTCCGTGAGAAACAGCGCGACATTTCCCAGTTGGTCGGTGGCATCCCAGCAGTTGTACCGGCTCACCCTTTTGTACTGTGTCAGCCACGCATCCACATCTTCTCCTGCTCTTCCCGCGAACGGGCGGGGTTCCATATAGTGATATCGAGGTGCAGCTGGCACTGACCTTTGTGTGGTTGAGAAGGCGTGACCTTCGCTCTCGGCCATGGCAGTTGGTGTCGGTGGCAGACCGGCAATACGACGGCTCCGGCGAAGTTCGAACAGCTGTGGCTCCGTGGTTCGTCGACGTATACTGTACCCAGCACCTTCCACCACTCTGTTACGCCTGAAGTAGGGGTACGGGGGTTTATTGAACGGAAGCTGGGATGGCGAGGCCGCACCGGATAAAACTGCCGAGTGATTTTTTGTCTCTCCTCCACGATCTCGATGTTTTCCAAGAGTCCCAACTCACGGTCTGCTTGCAGAATAGGGAATGCTCCTAAAGAAGCGTAGTGTGGACTGCACCCTAAGCCACTTTACTTGTATAGGATCGATTATGATGTTGCACAGCGGCTTCCGAAGAACATTTCCATTCACTAGAACAACTATAGTATATCTTGATGTACTGTTTCACGTTCCGTAGGGCACGTTCTGCCCGCCCATTCACTGCGGGATGGTATAGAGCACAGAACTTGATCGATATATTGTGATCCCGAGCCCATCTTTGTAGCTTTTCGGTCTTGAACACAGGGCCGTTATCACATACGATTGGCCGCATAGTCTTAAACATGTCTCTTTCGAGGAGTGTTATGACGCTATCTGCGTCTTCTTTTTCTGCTCCGATGCCACGACCATCCTCGTGCATTCATCTATTGCCAAAAGAAAAGCTTGCGTTTTCTTGACTCCTTCCGGTTTTTTCTTTAGTTCGGTGAAATCTAGGTGAACTACTTCGAAAGGCACGTTTGAGTGGAAAAGTAATATCATAGCATCTGCAGGCTGTTTATACTTGACTTTGTGTACTTGACACACATGGCAGAAACGAACGTACTGACTGACGTCTTTCTTCATGTGAGGTCATGGAAATCTCTTGACCAATTTGTTGTAGGTGCGCCAAAATTCGTCGTGTCCTCCATATTCTGGGCTATCGTGGTACAAATAAAGGACTCTGGAAAGAAGTGTTGGTGGGACTTGATACCGACATTCAGTAAAAGCCAGTTGCTCGGAGCCTTCCCACCGCTTCACTTCATTGATTTCTTCAGATTGTTCTGGGTTGCTTCGTACCATCAATCTTGATAGAGCATCTGCATACGTCACATCTTTGCTATGGCCTTGACTAGAACCACATCGTCCCAGTATTCGTTGATCTTTAATTTCTTTATATCTGGTCTTGATAGCAAAAAGTCGTACGTTACTCCCTTTATTACCAACACGTCGCTCTCTATTTTCTGACCTTGGAACTCGATGTTTACAAAGGCCCACTGATCATGTAACGTTACCTTTCCATCATAGCCTTGTTCCCTTAGGACTCTCCTACTATGAACACGACGTGCATCCACCGTCTTGGTATTTTTAATGGACACACAAGCACCGCTGTCTACGAGAGCCATCATTGGCTTGTTTCCTACTTTGACGGAAATGTGAAGTAGGCTAGAGCAACTTAAAAAAACAGTCTTATTTGGAGTCATTGGGTGGAACTTACCACCCTCATTTATGGATTTTTTTCTGTCGAATCCTCCTGAGCTTCAGCGTCGATATTATTCACTCGACCTCTTGGAGCGCGCCAGGTCAAGCTATCCGTGCTACTTGCGAGGTGGCTCGGTTCTCGCTGATCGCGGCTTGACCAGTCCGCTTTACTCCGACTGAAACATCTGCTTGAATTATCGGTTATGCTTGTTTCGGAAGTCGATGGTATGTTCTGGAGACACTCCAGGAGGTCATCTAGAGTTTTTGGTGACCGTATTTGCACCTGCTTCAAGACTTCAGCGTGTGTAATCTATGCATCATTAAGGCTATTACTGCCGTAGATGGAAGCAAAGGCTCAGCTAGCTTTAAAAGGCGGCGTTTCTCGAAGAAGTACTCGACAAGGGAGCTTTGCGCTTGGACTTGAAATAAAGTGCTGTACTCCATCTATGTACTGGATTGCTTCCGAATACGCTCAAAAGTTTCTTCTTACACCAACTCCAAGAGTCACCACTGTCTTCCTGAATGCATATTTCATACCACTTGAGCTCAACACCTCTCAAGTAAACGCACATGTTAGTGATTTTATCCTCGACAGAGAGCCACCTGTTTTTTTTAACATATTCGTAGAACTCAAGCCAACTTTCTGGACTTGAAGACATACCGTCCAAGGCATCAGGCCCTACGAATTTAGGCACCGGTTTCTCAGCATTTAGAGAGCTTATAAGGGATGTCATAATTTGTTTCTGTTGAGCAATCTGTTCATGTTCCAGCTGAAGAGCTTTCAACACGAGACTCACCTCTTCCATCGAAGACTTTGATCCTGAGTCTCTTCGACGCGCTGGTTCAAGAACTAGGTCATATAAGGTCGCCACACGCAAGTTCAATTTTACAGCACCTTTCCGTCGTAGTTCAGTAGTGTCCACGGCTGCCTTTCTCATAACCAGGTTCACGAGTTCTTTTGAGCAGAGCTCACGAGGTAGGGCCACCGCTGCTTCATCTTGAACTTGGTACTTCGAAAAGATGATCTTGTCCGCTGAGGTCTCGTCAACAGAAAATGTCACCCACATGCTGGATTCGATGGCCGGCTGCTTTAAAATAATGTAGTGTCCCTACTAAAAAGAACGGAACAGCATTACAGCCTCAGTATTGAACTGGCGTTCATCTTAATCTGCTTCATTTATAGCGTCCTCCTTCTCTTTTTTCCTGCTCCGGCTCTCATGCTTCTTATTCTCCTGTCCCGAGGTTCATATCGCTTCAATATATTTGTCACACTTTGCTTGCGCCACTGTTAGCATGGTCGTGAATACACGAAAACTATTGCCACGCATGCTTTTGCTGGCATTCCCTATTTGTGGCACATATTACCGGGATGTAGATTAGACAGGTGACGCGGTACATTTCACATTGCCTATTGCTGTCCAACCTACTCTTCAGTCACAGTCTGACGAATTGTGTGGTGAATCGAGGCGCCTACACTTTAGTGTAGAGCAGTGTGTGTCGCATGCATTGAATGCACGGGTTCAATGCACAATGGTTCAATAGCCAGCAGTTACAATGATCGCACAAATACAAATTACGCCGAGCAACATTGAGCTCATCCATGAACATGCCTTTGAGATACGAGAGCTTTTAGTGATAAAAAGGAAAGTAGTGAAAGTTCGAACTTCTGTAGATTAAAGTACATGAAAGAAACGGAGACTGCAACTGGAGGGCCTTTCAACTGAGGGATATGAACACAGATGCCAAGTCTGAGACCACCACAATGCAGTTCACTCAAATGGCTGTTTTTTTACAAGACACTTTCGATTTACCACAAGTGCCTCATGGTTTTTTGCATCCACAAAAAAGAAAAAATAGTAATAAGGTATTTTTCGCACCAAGTAATGTAATTTAGGCTGTAGCAACACCTCTTTAAAAATCACGTGCTTGAAAATTTGTAACATTAATAAATTGAATATGATGTGACACTGTTTTAAAAATATATTTGTACAGTCCTTGGAGATCAATACAGATGGTTTTGATGAAGGCTGCGAGTGTTCTATATAATTTTTACCAAGCTTACTTTTTGAAATTTCAGGCAACAAAATTCATTCGTTTGAGAATTACAAGAAAAATTACTATAATAAAAATAACATATATATATATATATATATATATATATTATATATATATATATATATATATATATATATATATATATATATATATATATATATGTGTGTGTGTGCTCTGAATACGATCAACCTAAGACAATCACAGAAGTAAAAATCGCCTCCGAAAATCAACAAAGAATCAAAAACAATGTTTCTAGAAAACAGGTAAAAATAAAGATTCCTATTCATCGTACAAAAAAGATATAGTAGTAACACTTTGCTTGTGTGGCTGTTAGCATGGTCTCAAATATTCGAAACCTCAGTCTTTGTGTTACTCAGTGACGCTGGTCATTACTTCATTGTTCGAAAATATCTCCTTCGAAAACTAACTGTGATTTCACGACGTGTAGTCGTATGGGCCTATGAATGTCATCAGCAAAATCAAACATTAAATATAATTTTAGTGACCTTCCATGCAATTCAAAAGAGGAAATCAGCTGCTTAAAGAAATATGTATTACCAGCACATAGCTTTCACCTTGTTCTCAGTGGTGGTCAAGCCGGTTTATAATTTGGACAACTTTCGGAGCCAGAAAATTTTTGTTATGGAGCAAATTTGAAAAAGGAGAAAATGTGTTTCGGAGCAGGTTCAGGGCAGTGAAAAGGAGATTTAGGATCACTTAGAGCAGCATATGCCAAAATTTTCAGTGAATGTTCATTTAGTGTGCGCACTCTAAATGGTGCTGCAATGTAAACAAGGAGAGAGAGAACTGGTTATAAAAAGGGAAAAAAGAGAAAAGTGAGCCCCGTAGCTGTCTGCATCAG
This sequence comes from Rhipicephalus microplus, assembly GCF_013339725.1. NCBI lineage: Eukaryota > Metazoa > Arthropoda > Arachnida > Ixodida > Ixodidae > Rhipicephalus > Rhipicephalus microplus. Next base: position 13,834 of record NW_023612725.1, on the reverse strand, counting down.
GGTGTGACACCTCAACAGTAGCTCACAAGGGATGGGGGTGAGGAGGGATGAAAAGGATAGGAATAAAGGTAGAGAGAGAGAGATCCACTGGGACAGCCAGTGAGGAAATATGAGGGATAGGAGAGATAGAAAAGATCAAAACACGGTCACAGGAGTCCGAGGATGGGGCACTAGTCGCGAGAGCTCTTGTCGGTGTCAGGAGATGGCGTAAGGCAAGTCCAGTAGGTGAGAACTACGCTGTCGTCCGAGATCGGTTACAGGAGATGACGTAGGGCCAGCCCAGTCGGCCAGAGCTACGCTGACGTCGGAGATCGCGAGGGCACAACCGGTCGGCACAGAATCCAGCGAGCGAGTGTAAACAAGGAGACAAGGCCAACATGCATATAGAAGCCCTCAGTCAAGTTTTCAGCCCGACAGAGTGTCACATTGAATCGTCACTGCACAGCAGACGGAATGCACTGAAGTGAAGCACAAGTGAATAGGCAAGCATGGCACTTACCATTCCTTCAAATGAAAGGTGTCATAAGGTGGGCCCGAAAAGAAATAGTCTCAAATATAAAAACAGCATTCCCAACGATGAAAGAAATAAGGCTAGAACTCGTTTTTTATTACTTAGAGCTGTGATGAACTTGCCTTTAGTGACAAGCATAATCATGTTTTGGCGTCATAGGTCACATCGGCATGCTGAATTATTTGCTCCCATTTTCGGCAACAAAAGGAAAAAAAACATTGCGAAAAACAAGAGGGAGGGGGGGGGGGGTCCCTAACAGAAGGGCGAAAATCAGCGTTGTAGTTTTATGATGGCTTTGAGTCAGGTGCGTAGCCAGAAATTTTTTTCGGGGATCGGGGGGGGGGGGGGGGGGGGGGGGGGCACCCCATCAATATGGCTATTTCTCATTCTCTAAGCCTTGGTGAAAAAAATTCGGGAGAGGGGGGGTGAAGACGTGCCTGGTGTGCCACTTCCCGGCTATGGCCCTGCTTCTAGTGACTGAACACACGAGGGTACGGTTTCCCACAAAGCGAGAGTCTCAACGGCGGAATGCTCCCGAAATTTCGTGTCATCAAAACAACAACCAAAGAAATCGCTTTTCATGTAAACAACCCGTGTATGTCTTCACACCTGAAGGGACGGGATGGCGAGGCTGGCTTCCACGAAAGCGCGGGTCAAAGCTTTGGCATTGCTCGATACTAGATGCATTAGACAGGAACGCCAAAATACTTCTAGCCTCTTTTACGTCTTTACCACATTTATTCTACCGCTGCATCAGCCACGTGCCCTCGGAGCACATACATCGCTACCGTATCGCCACGATCGCGGTTTTGTGCGTGGAGGTTATGGCAAACGGAAGCTTTGTTTTCGATTCACGTGCGTCTAAAACTAAGTCGTTTTACGCTATCAATGATCGCAACTACCGTGGAGTCTGCGGAAAGCAGCGATGCTTTGACTGGTCGGGCGTTGGCCGAGCGTTGGCCGCGCGCACACTTTCGGAGTTGTGTCAGTAACATCGTCGCCATACATGGTCGTGCAGAACGACTGCGGTTTCGTCCACAGCGGTTGTGGTAACGACAATCACACACACTGTGTGCACTGGTCGCACGTTTACTTCCGAAGCTTGATTTCGAACAGCCTCCGTTCGAAGGTTTCGATACTTAAGCTCACATCACACGCCGCGATCAGTAAAAGTGTTGAGTACATTTGAATTTCGGTCCTTAGGACACAAGAATTTGGCTGGGGGATTTCATGAATTCGTACCTGCCGTAGTTTCACATCACTGAGACTCCACTGTACGTTTACATGAATGCCTGTCAAATTCGTTTATAATTAATGCGGTGGGCTCACAAAAAGCCTGGAACGGACTAAGCTCAATTTTTGTAAATGCGGCCAGATCTTGCACACATATTTCAATTTCAAGAAGATTTTTATGGCAACCATACAAACAGAAAAAATGATCAAATCAGGTAGTATCCCGGACAATGCGGAAGACTTTGCATGCATGTGATGATGATAGCACAAATACATATTGTTCTTTCCTGGTGGTGCCGTTTTTTTTTTAACCTCCCTGACTAGCAACGGCAATTAACTGAAGCCAGTTGTCGAGGCTATGCTATTTATGATTTTTTTTGTCGGAAATAAAATATTTTTTGTAAAATTTCGGGCAAGATTCATAAACTCATAAGTGCGGTTGAAGCCTGTACATTGTAGGGGAAAATCAGAAAAGTTGACATTTATGCAGCATAAACAAGTCGCTAGAAGCACTATCGGCATCGCAATAAATTATCAGCATTGCTAGACCACATCCCTGTTCATAGCCTCTCAGATAGAAAAATACTACCTATAAAATAACTACATCCTTCTGGGATCAAATACTGCAGCTACGATGTGTGAGGTGTCGGTCGCGCAAGAAAAAACTGGTTCCAAAAAAAATATGTTGTCGGTTTAAAACGTAACTGCAATGAATACCTAGCTAAATCCTATAGAGCCAAATGCATATTCTGATTTTTTCACTGCTTAAACTGTAATGGTTCGCCTTATGCTCAACGTTATTGCATACCCTTCATATCATTGTACTTTTATTGGACATAAAACTGAACTGTGCTGCAGCACTTGCCGTGGCAATATTCTGCCATGAAAAGTCTTTCATATTTTCTACAATCGCAATGGTCAGTCGATCAATGATTGCAAGTACTGTGCAATTGCGGCCACACCTAGAGATGTAACAACCAAGAATAAATGACGGTGAACTGACATCCGGAAACTCAAGTGCTAGATGATCGCTCAAAGCCCTAAGCACTCCTCACCATGTTGAATCAATGCCTCAGCCTGCTTCCATGAATGTCTTAGTATGTTCATATTTACAACATGAAAAGTCCTTCACGTAATGAATGACCGTGTCCGTTTCAGTTAGTCTAAAAGTCTTCAATGTAATTATATTGGTTAATCCAAACACAAAAAAGATAGCGTTGGTGAATTTCTATAGTACTAAATAAGCGCTCATTATTGGGCAAAATTATTCTCATTGATCGCAATGAACTGCAAAAAGTTATTCAAGAAAAAGACAATGGATCAGTTTTATCAAAACAAAGTTAAAAATTTTCAAACAATGTTTTCAGAGTGTTGTTGCTACGGCATCAAGTACGCCTTCTCTTGCTGCTCATTGACGTCATGTAACACCAAATTCGGTGTATGCGGAGCTAGCTAAACGGCCGCGAGCGCATTATGAAGGGTCTCAATATACTTTGATGTAGAGTTGACGCACACGCACGCTGGGCACAGCGACGCTACGTTAGCAAAACTCGAGCATTCTATCGTCTGATGCCAGGCGTGATCAGCGTCCGTTTGCGTGGCCCGATGGCAACCAGCGCGAAATGAGACGTGCTTCATTTCGCGCCGATGCATTACCCAGAGAACACTGCGCCTCCCTCTTATCGTAACGGAGGGACGCCGGACGCGCTGAAACGAGCATGCGTCAAAACAAAGCAGCGTGACGCGCGCCTGCGAATATATGGCAGGACTGGCACCTGGCGTAGAAACGCTGGCGAGCACGCGCACAGCGTCCCGTCAAAATGTATTAACGCCTTGACTGTGGCATGTAGTAATACTCTCACTTGACACGCATCTTATGATTATTATGTTTGCACCAGTCACATATCTTCACCATCCATTGAAGTCCCGTAATACAAAATTTGGCATATGTGTAGGTAGCGAAACGGCCGTGAGCGCATCAGCAGTGTGGCATGTAGTCATGTTGTTACACGACATGCATGTCGCGATTATCATGTTTGAATGTGTTATTTACCTATGTCATTCGTCAGCGTCATGTAATGCCGAGCTTCGTACATGTGAAGCTACTGAAACGGGCCGAGCGCATCATAAACGTAGCCTGTAGTCATGTTGTTACATGGCACGCATCTCATGTTTATCATGTTTGCACCAGTATCATACCTTCATCATCCATTCACGTCCCCCAATACCAAGTTTGATGTAATTGAAGCTAGTGAAACGGCCAACAGCACATCATCAGCGTGGCATGTAGTCATGTTGTTACATAGCACGCATCTAGTGATTATCATTTTCGCACCAGTCACATACCTTCATCATCCATTCACAAACCATAATACCAGATTTGGTACATGTGACGCTAGCGAAAAGGCCGCGAGCGCATCATGAGCGTGGCATGTAGTCATGTTGTTATATGACACGCATGTCATGATTTTCTTGTTAGGGTCTGTCACTTGGGTTCGTCATGCAATCATGTCATACCATACCACTTTTGCAACACGCCATGTGAAGGAAACCACCACAAGAGCTGCAGAACCATGTCATGTATATCATGACATTCATAACATACATATCATAATTTTGATGATGTGATTAGTCAAATATGTTCTTCATACAGTCATATTATGCCATACCAAGTTTAGTATCGATTCCGTTATTGAGACGGCAAGGAGAGCTAAAAGTCATAGGCGGATAGATAGATAGATAGATAGATAGATAGATAGATAGATAGATAGATAGATAGATAGATAGATAGATAGATAGATAGATAGATAGATAGATAGATAGATAGATAGATAGATAGATAGATAGATAGATAGATAGATAGATAGATAGATAGATAGATAGATAGATAGATAGATAGATAGATAGATAGATGATAGATAGATAGATAGATAGATAGATAGATAGATAGATAGATAGATAGATAGATAGATAGATAGATAGATAGATAGATAGATAGATAGATAGATAGATAGATAGATAGATACGCTCAAAGTTGCCGAAGTTCGCTAAAAAATCCTTCACATTTAAAACTCACGTTGCTCAATGATGGCAAACCACTGCAGCGAGACCACAGCCTTGATAATATTGATTTAGCAACCGCAGAGTATGGCGTCTCTTTGCTTAAAGGAGCAATGACACCAAAGTTCAAACTCGTCATGTGGCGTTCATTCGATTGCTTGGTATGGGTGAGTGTTTCTAGCGCAATATTAAGTGCGTCTGTTACACAGAACTTATTCTATTCCAAGCGCAAAGAGCGCCCAATGCTCATCGGCGTGTGCCCGGCCATAAGACATCGACAGTATTTTGACGTGTTCTGCAAGCTCCTATATGCCACGCCTCAGGCGCCAAGTGACAATAAGTGAGCAGCGATGACGTCTACAATTTTAGTATTGTCATTGTGGTGTCTACATGTGGTACCATCTGGATGCCTAGCAATGGCTTTGTTTGCTTTGTTTCGCTAGCTTCGTGCAGCGCGTTCCTATGAATCCCGCGTTTTCGTTGAACCGCTTCGGGTGATTTGTGGGGGAGTCGTGAGCACGAGTGTGATTATTTCAAGCTTTGGTCATAGCGAACAATTAACACACACGCAGCGTTCATATGCCTTACCAGATAGCACGGGCCAAGCGTGAGTTTCCAGCTGCCTCGTCGGTGCTCGGTTCAGCGTCGATTTCAGAATCACTGCTCATAAGGAAGCGATTCGACACGCCACAAATCTCCGTGATTCCATAATCCACAGTGTTTTCCTCGTTGCTTGTGGACGTTAATGAGGGTGGCAGCGACAATGAGAGCGGCGGGGACATGCCTACACATGTGCGTGCCAAGTAGACGAAATGTCAACGAAAAATTGCGTCGCCATTTCGTGTGGCCACAAAGTCTTGCGGGTGGGACAACGGGAGGTGATCGCTTGGCAACGCTGGCAGCACTGAAAATTGGCGGGCTTTGCATACGTTTTTAATATTGCTCAATAGTGGTCATAAAATCAATATTTTGTGCACTAATTCATCTCATGGTTGCATTACTGTGCCGAATCATTACTCGAGGATTCATAACTACGCGTTGATGCAAAAAACGCGACATGTGTCATGTTGATGTTACTGCTCCTCGTATTCACCGTAACCACAGGGGAGGGCACGCCAGCCTTGTGCCTGTGAAGGTATCCCGCTGCCACAGGACCGGCTATCTACACATTCTGTGAGCTAGTTCAGCTCTTGAATTCACACGAGTGAACTACACACTAGCAAAGAAATAAATTACGGAAGGAGTGCACAAACCCACCATGAAAAAGTGAGCGATGATTGTTGACCCAGCAATGCGCCGAACTAAACACAAACCTTAATATCGGATTGTCTTGATACGCTCCCATTTATGGTACTCGACCGGCAAATGAAGCCACGAACCATTTAGCCTAGTGTGAAAAAAACCGTAAAGCCATAGTTAACTTTGACTTAAATTAAATTACGACTATTTTAAAATAAGACGTTGAGTTCTTGGTTTTGGTTATTTATTCCCTGCTCACGTAGTCGCACTTCAATTTTATCAGCGGGCGTTGATTCCTGTAGCAGTATGTTTTTGACAGTTTTCATTCCAAGTTTCGCGACCGATATAATTTCACCATGGATAGCGTTCAAAGGCTGCGTCACCACTGAGCGCCTCGTTTTTCCGCAGGAGCAGCGTGAATACCGTCAACTGCTGCCCGACTGCCAGAGAAAGTTGTTTCCCGAACTCGACTCGCAGCAGCTGCAAGAGAAGCTCGACACCGCCCTCGCAAAAGGAGACCTCAGTCTTTACGTCCAGGTAATATCCTCCATGGCACACACAGTGGCATTTTTGTGAGCGCCCCTAATGTATACCTACAGGCGATATGACTATGATGCAAGTCGTAGTAGCGGGCTTAGGCGTGCGCACCAAGAGTGGGGTGCCCCCCCCCCCTCCTTGTTACGCAAAAGGGGGAGGTGCTCAAAATCTGCCCCATACATTGACTTAGTAGGTGAGGCAGCTGAGGGGAGGGACGAGCTGCGACGAGCCTTCTCCCCGCCTCCCTTGATGCTAGACCCTACGAACACCTATGCAGGAAGGCACGAAGAATGACCACCATCCGGTGCTCCTTAAGGTGCATTGACATCGCCCTGTACGCAGACGTCAAGCATTTCCTTTCCATCGAAATGTGACTGCCGTGGCCGGGATCAAAGCAGTGACCTTCGGTTGATTGCAGAGTGCCATGACCACTCCTTTCGCGCGGCAGACGTTCAAGGGCTAATGAGTGGAGGGAAACGAACAATGAAGCATGCGTGCGCATCGCCTTTAACGTCGGCTGATTGTGTTACGGCCTCTTTCGACCATATTTGGTGACATTGTTTTGGAAAACGCAAGCTATGCTATATTATTTTCAATGCGAAAACATGTGAGCAGAGAAGCTGCGCCTCACGAGCTGGCGAAACAACAAAATGAGTCATGCTCGTTTGGCACAGAGCACAGTTTGACCACTATAGCCACCATATGAACATATAATTACCTGTGGTGTAATGGGTGCTGCTTCTCGCGATAGTACTCGTATGAAGCCACCTTAGTATCGTCCGCAATTTTAGTAGGAACTGTTTGTCCTCCCCGTACATTAACCCTCTTGACTAGCTGCAGGTATGCGACCAATTTGCTGTTAACCTCGCATCGGTAGTGTTTTACTGGCAGTGTAACCATGGGCTATGCCTCTGGCAGTAGTGATGCTGAAAACAAAGAGAAGCGCAAAGCTTCACTACATAGGTTACTGACCCCCCAGAGAAGCTGGTCATATACGTACAACGGCGCAATTGCGACACTGAAGAAAATATAGGCCGACAGGATGCCGACTACATGATTGCGGCCAGCCAACTGCGATGCAATTTCGGCAACAAGTCATACGGCCAGCTCTGCTGACTGTCAGTGTGGTAGACGGCTCCTCTCCTTTGCACAACCATAGTTCCGCACATTAGCGAGTTTTCGAATAGCATACGCATAGCTTCGTGTTACCGTGTCACACCACTGCGCATGCGTCGTACGTTAGCTTTCTGTGGGCTCCTGCTAAGTCACGGAAATAGCGTAGACTATTCGAAAACTTCCTATTTCTGAAGCAGAAAAGTATCTGTGTTTCTTCCTATTATGAAGTGTTGTTTTGTTTTTTCACAACGCAGGACTGAAGAAAACATGGACCATAATCTTTTGGGTCGTTGGCGGTGTGGGACAAATTGTAACTTGGTTGATAGGAAGAAAGGCTATACAAATGGTGAACGTCAGCCTATTATTTATTATTCTATCGCTGCAGTTGGTAACAACAGTAAAGGCAACCTACAATGAAGACTTTCAAGCCAACTTTGCAAGTTTGTTGTGGTGGCAGCGCAGACTTGCATGGAATAAACAAATTTCATGTTTCACAGCTTGTGTCCATATCGTTGAAATTTCCTGGTGGACTTTAATTATACATTGTTTGACTGTTTCAGGTTCACACCTGCGTCTATCTCGAAACGACCAAAGGACAGGTAAGAGGTGCTCGTGCTGTATTGCATGGCTGGAAATACAAGGAACCACGCAGAAGCAGCATGTATCGTTATTTCTTAATTCACTGGCGCAACGCCTACAACACATATTTGTTTGACTAAATACCGTACACCCCGCTTTCTTGCCCTCATTTAGTGGGAGCTACAGAACTTCCACTTGGTTCAAGCGTGTGCTCAGCAAGTGTACGACAACACCACCAATGACGCCATGAGGACCCAGCTGCTGGCAGAATACGAGAAGTACATGGACAATGCGACCATAGAAAAGGCAAGTGTCGAGTTGCAACACAGCATAGCATGTTCCTAGCTTTCTGTATAAATACAGAAACTTTATAACCCAGAGATTCTTCTTTTTTTCGTAGCAGCAGCATTGCTTAATATGTTGAATAGACTGTACGGCGTCTTTCTTAGAAATCAGCTTGCAGCTGTGAACCCATAGTGTCAGAAATTGTACTCAAAATTTAATTACTCTTTCTTGCGCATATATGAAGTGTACCAACTGTCTTGATTCAACTTTTATTACTACGTGTTATGCAAAAATGTTTTCCTAAAACCAGTTTTAACCATCAGTGCAATCAAGATGCAACAATCACCGCGTAATGAAGAAAGATGGGGCGCGATATTCCGCAGCATGACACCGGACCTCCCGTTCGCGGTGCGCTAATTGAAAGTCCTAATGGTTTATCTGTTATTCTGAAGTAACTCTTCTCTTACGTTGCAAAATAGATGAAATAACCAGCAGAAAATGCAATGCAGCTGATTCCACCATTGCCTAAAAGGCTCTGTGTTTCCTTTCGATCTAGCTTTTTGTTTATATTATGTCGTGTTATAAAAGGCTCGCAACGTATATTAGTTAAAGTTGGCTACTTTTGTAGTGTAAACCCAATATAGTTATTTATTTCAATTTGTGGTCGGCAACAACCACTGTAGTACTCGGCCACCTGTACGTGTTCAAAAAATTTTTTTTCCGAACTTCTTACTTCTGAGCATCTCTGAAGCCGTGCATTCTTATTTCGATAGTGTGCTACTAGTATTCAATTCTTTCTCACAGCTTCTGTATTCTCGGGGGCACGCACAAAACATGTGTGAGACACAGAAAAACGGGTAGTTAAGGGATCGTTGAGAGCAAGTCATTAGGAGAGGGCCGAGTTATGTTTTTGTTGTTGTAGTTGTTCTTGTGGTTCCTGAAGTTTCTCTAATAGTGTTCTATGACCATCTTGGCACGCCGAGGCAATCATGTCTCATCAGCTCCCAACATTCGCTTACAAGAGCTTAATTGGCCGTTTGTACACAGTTTATTTAGACTAGGCATTAGGCACTGCCATGGTGGTCTAGTGGCTCCACTACGGCGTCTCTCATAATCATATGGTGGTTTTGGGGCGTTAAACCCCACATATCAATCAATCAATCGTGGTCTAGTGGCTAAGGTACTCGGATGCCGACCCGCAGGTCTCGGGATCGTATCCCGGCTGTGGCTGCTGCATTTTCGATGGAGGCGAAAATGCTGTAGATCCGTGTGCTCAGTTTTGGGTGCAGGTTAAAGAACCCCATGTGGTCGAACTTTCCGGAACCATCCACTACGGCATCTTCCGTATTGCCACCTTGACACTTGGTAAAATTCCTTGTTTATTAGACCTCAATAAACATTCTCTAGACCTCTGGAGCGATGTAACAATATCATAAGGCAGTTTTGCGATGTAATGCCACGGCAATCAATATTACTAGATTAGGCATTAGAAAACAGCTACCAAGATGTTAACTTCAAAAATAACTAAACGGTCTTAGCAATTTTCTGTTGACTATATATATGTATTTAGGATGTATACTTATATTTAACAACCGCGTAATAATGCCCCGGGTTAGTAATTCTGCATCAAACTGTAATGCCCAACTTTTTTTTCAGATCCTCGCATGTCACGCCAGGCGCCTCTACCCGGACGTGAAAAAGGTATGCAGCTTTTGACTTTCTTTTTCACGCGATACTCGCCACTGGTACTTATTGTCATTCTATAGTACATATGAGTAAATGGACCCACCTGAAGATGATAGTGGAATTACGCATTTGGTTACTTTACTTAACTCTCACTGCACAAATCTGGTTTCCTTTGAAAGTAAATCAAAAAGAGTAACTGTGTTAAAATACCGAACAACAGTGAACAAGCCCAAACTCCACCGCGTTCGAGATAAGTGAGACTGGAGCCACTACTCAAACTAGATGATCTTGTCAACCTTTCATGGTCACAATGCTCGGTACACAGGTCATGACTATTTACAATTATCATCAATATATATGAAATGTTCAATTAAATAAGTTGCAAAGATTAAGGCCCGTGTTGCTGTTGCAGTCACAGCTATACAGGACATAAATCGTAGGGATTGCCACTTTTAGGTTTGAGCTCAAGTGTACTGATTATGACGTAGAAATAAACAATTAGGCAGGACAAAAAAAACACAACTTATCACCGGAGAAGATTCCACCTACGACTGATTTCCGAATAATGCGTCAATATATTAATTAACTTGCCAGATGTAAAGGAAATTTTTGGTATCCTGTTTTCTTCGTGTCGCTTGAGAGGTTCTCGTCGAATTTTACGTTTAAATATTGCTCTTGCACGCATCAGTTACCCGGCACCAAATCTTGCAGAACGAGAGTGGAGAAATGACCGTGATGTGCCGCTCGCCTGCGCTGCCCGGCCACGGAAGCAAAAAGTTCCAGGACACTGAGGCCCTACGTATGCGCAACATGGTGGCTCGACAGGTACGATTTATATTGTGGTTATGAAGTGTCAACAAAACGAGGTAATTATAAATAGGACATATCGGGTTGTATAAGACAGTGTCACGGTCAGTAAGTGCAATAACTTTTCCAGCTTTCGGCACATTCTTGTTAAGAGCCCCCTGACTCGGCTAGTGGAACCTCCGGTCCCATCTAGTCTCTGCCACTTTTGGACCACAATGAGGTTCTTACAGACTCACTATACTACGCTGGTATATAGATGGTAACTGTAGGCAATTGCGATACTGTATTATTGCACAAGACTACCACCCGGGTCGTGACCAATTGTATTTATTATAGCGCTGGTGTCAAAAAGTCAAGCAAAAGAGGATAACAAAAATGAATAAATTCAAGGAGTACAGCACATGAGATGAAATGCTTGATGAAGCAGTGTAGGCATGATAATTAATATACGTGAACGCTATTTATTAATTTATGACTACAAACATTAAAAACAGTAAGACACAGCGAGGCCTAAAAAAGAGTATAATTATGTATGCATTCCCTTTTCACTTCTGCCCGAACAGAAATAAGAGATACTTAGTACCTTTCAAACAGTGAGTGTCACAACACTTACTGCCTGTGTGACAGATGGTAGTAGGTGCCGAATTGGTCACCTTACGGCATACTGTGACACAGCTTACGATTACTCTCTACAGAGGAGTAAAAATGCATATCTGGCGAACTTACTACTCTGGCAAGCTCGAATAAAAATGAGAGCGTCTGGTATTATTTTTTTACGTGATTGCAGTGGCCTCCTCTATCATACTTTTTTTTTGTCGCGTTAAGCCCCTTACGCATATTTCAGGATAAAGGAGCGCCGAATCAGTAAGTTTACTCCTGAAAGGTGTAGTGCAAGATTAGAAATGAGAAAAACGCAGAATAGACAAAGACAAGAAGGAGATGCAGAAAGACGAAAGGTCGAAAACCTTGTGTTACGTCATTCAAGTACGATACGCTAGCTGGCCCAAGATGGTGCTGCATATTCTGCGCGACGCCACCATTGCTCGGCGCGCACGATACGTGCTCATCTTTCGTTCTGTCGCGGCGGCCGCTATCGCCACTCCTCTCCCTCGTTTCCCTTCCTCTCTTAAGTTCATACTAAATATAAGCGAGCCTGGCTTGATAATAAAGCGACGTTCTGCTCTCTTGCTGACCGGCGTAAGCTCTGTTCTTCGGCGCGCCTTTGCGCAGCCCGCGGGATGCAAATAGCGTACTGCCCCAAGTATTCTTTGCTTTTACACACATCTACAAGAGCTTGCGTATATATTAGAGGCACATTTATCAAGATAACAGTGCCTAATGATACCCTTTATAAATTTATGGTTAAAAATACAGGGGAGACTTCCATTTCTCCTGACAGGTGCATAGGACAGTTTTTTTTTTTTAGTACTAGCTTTATCTTCTATAATGTCAGCCTCGAAAAAAATAGCGACACACGTTAGCAGAAAGATAGCGCGTATGCCGGATATCGCGTGAGGTTGATTTTATGCAGATCAACTCGTAATGAATTGCTCGCACCGGCACGTGTTTTATCTTGTTCCATTCTGCAATACAGCTGATGTGCTAATTCATGAAGATCGAGTCGGAATAAAAAAAAGGTCTCGAAATGAAGTAATAATATTTGTTCTAATGACGCATGTTTCATGCCTGGTTGTAAAGGCGTGACAATGAAGTGATTGCTAGGTCAAACAAAGTATTCTTAATTTATTCTTGTAGTGGCACTCTAACAGCTATACAAGGATGATTTTTATTACATCTTAAACGCTAATAGGATACTGACAATCATATTTATTCTTATTATTCTAGGTTGGAGAGTGCATTCGCGGACGCTCGACAGTGACTGAGGTAAGAGCATAGTTTGCTTATGTAAGGGCTTCCAAGAGCACTAAAAAAGAAGTCAGACGTTCTTATTGATTTACGTAAAGCTGAAATCCCTGATTTTTAGATGCGAAGTCGCTCTTTGATTAGCCTGTGTAACGCTGTCCCTCCATGCGCTTGTACGAACACGCCACAACGCGCTCCCCTCGCCGCAGGTGTTAGAGCGGTGCCAACTAGGTCACGCTGCAGCTGTGCGTTGATGTCACGGTCTCCTCGGAATGCGTGCAGACGTCACTCTCTCCCTCGCCGGCCACACACTCACCGTAGCGCCCGCAGCTGCCGTTACCACCACTCGTTTTGCTACCTCAACTGCCGCTCGCTACTGCCCAATCGTCCGGACTGGAAGAACAATCAGCAACCACTTGAAGATGGTCCTGCTCTTTGTGCGTTGCCGTGCGCGTCGGCGACGTCACAATTCTCGCGCTGTACCTTGTTTGCAACCCGACGAAGTAACAGGTTCAGCGCTGTCTTAAAGAGACGTTGGCTCACTGCGGCGCGTCGTGTTGACGCGCGCCTTCTATGGTCGCGGGACACTTCAACGTTGATGCCATCGGAGGAAGAAGATAATTGCTTGTCAATTACATGCGTGACGTGCTCTCGCTGAAGTGCGTGTTGGCGGAACAGACACTACCCTCCACTATGAGGGAACGTGCATCGATCTGCTCTTCACCAACTTCGATGTCGAATGTCGGCAGGAACCTCTCAGCGTGCTCTTCGCCGATCGCAAGACAGTGATAGTCAAGGCGAAAGGCGGACCAGCTGCAGTCCAGTGCCAGTATCTACTCTAAATAAACGACAAGACTTACGCCAGTCATCGCTTCCCTACAAGTCTTCTAGTGCTCACCACAGTACCCGCATTAGCAC